>PVKS010033457.1:0-21703 GCA_004027875.1 Aplodontia rufa
ATCTAGCAAGTGTGACCTTGACCTTTTCTCTGCACAGTTTTCTATGGGTAGTACCTGGCTCCACTGATTGCTTTGAATTTGACAAAAACAAGTTACGGAATGGTAGCCTAAGAAAAATAATATTACATTGCAGGCTATGTATATTCTATCATTTCTTCTTTCAGGGAATCCAGTGTGCTTTATAATTGCTGTATTCAATTCCTTTCATTTTAGCAAATAGAATACATATACTGATACTGATTTATTTTCTCTCAGCTAACATAGACTTTGTGCAGCATCAAAATTCAACTGTATTGCATTTATTTTTAATTTTGGAGTTTAATAAGTTGATATATTGCAATTGCTTCCATAAAGTGACTTCTATTTCTTTTGTTTCCTGCTATCTTCATAGAAGTTTAAAAAGAAAATTTATCTCTAGAATTTGGGCATTCTTAGTTTTATGTCTTATTGAAACCATTAAGGCCTTTTCTCTTTTTTTGTAAACTGAACAGGGATGATAGATACTTCTTTTTAGCACATGGCAAAGACTTTGTAGATATACACTGCCTTTTCAGTATGTAAAATGACTTACTCAAAATATATACTTATCAACCACTGCTTATATTCTCTTGAGGCATAAGAATCTTAGTTTTATATAGATAAGTAGGGATGATAAATACCTGGAGAGATACAAATATTCAAAGATGATATGCAGAATTTCTATTAGTTTTGTATACCTAACTCATAAAATTGGCTTTACAAATTTATTTTATGAAAACTCCTATCTCATAAAGTAAGAAAAACATGTGTATCAAATATAATTTCTGATATAGCCATCTTGTGTCCTCAGCAGGAAGCATTTCTACAGAAAACAATACTTTATTTCAGGAAAGCCATTGAGGAATATTAACAAGTTAGGACATGGCATTCCAACAAAGATAATTAACACCTCCACTCAACTCTGAAATTAGTCTTTAGATGTTGGAAAATACCATGATATTGTTGAGCTAGAAGAATTTAATTTCAAAATGATGCTGAGTTTGTTCAGAAAGAACTGACTTTATTAAAATCTCCTTTTTATTGATTTTAGCATACTCATATAATATTCTAAATAAATTGAAATATCATAATATTCAGACAGCCACTGTGCACCTTATAATTTCCCCCTTTTTCTGGTGCTAAATGTTACAGATAATTCCAAAGTTTTTACCTCTGGGAATATGATGAATCTTGTGCTTCTCTCTTTTGCACATTATATTAAGATTTCTGTCTATATTCACAGTTTTTTTATTTTGGCTGATTGCTTTGCAATGAAAATGAAGTGGTAAATGCCTTCCAAATATACTTTTTTGAAAATATCTTAAAAATTTCCTATCAGTTTACCAAGGTCATCATAAATTTTGCAATTAATTGATATTGCAAGATGTGTCTTCCTTATTAATATTTCCAATGTTAAAATCTGTTGAGGAGACTTTTACTGACACTGTTGTGAAAGGAATAGAAAAAGTGAAGAAGCAAGGCATTGGGAGTCAAGAAGATCAGAAAAGAGTCTCACATAGACTCATATTTTTTTTATAATTGTGCAGATACAGCATTAACAAAGCAAAATAAGCTATATTGTAAGAAAAATCCAGAGGATAATATAACAGATCTTCTTTAGCAAGATAAAAAATTAGGGTAAAGCATAAAAAAATGGGAAAATATACACTGTTAATTACAGTCAGTTCAGATCTCAGACTTGCATGTTATACAAGATTGGTTTGCCTATCCTTTGGGTATTTAGTTTTTCATTTCATTTCATTTCATTATTTCATTCACTTGAACATTAGCTGGGAAATTACTATGTGCAAATCCACATCTTAGAAATTGTGAATGATATTAACAGAGGAGGAGATTTCTTTACATATCAATACTTTCACTAAAAACATTAAGAATTTGGTGCCAATGGAGAATATCTACCCTCAACTACTCTGAGGGTCAATGATGAGATTAAAGAAACATTTTAACCAAGTAGATTGTCCCTTGTTGATGTGAAAGATAGTTAACTTCTTGCCTTCTCTGTTGAGACAATATATAATCTGTTCTCTGTCAAATGGTAACATAGAATAATTCCTTACACTGTTTGTGTGCAGGACACATATTGCTTGACTCAATCTTTCATTTTGAAGTTTCTATATTCCCAAAGCACATGATAAATGATCTATGGAAAATATTCTGGTCTGCCCTATGGGTAAGGAAAAAGAGCTTTCCATGAGATGTGAAGTCAATTTTGAATAAGTGAAGACTTTTGGAGGCTGTTTTATTCTGAGTCTTTGTACAATCACCAAAGAATGATGAGATCTGTTCCTTCCTATTGATTTTGGGGAAACGAGATCAGCTATTTACCAGCATGTTCTGGACACAGTCCTTCCCAGAGGCAGAGGCCTGGATGTGATGCCCTCTGAAGGTCCTTCCTAACTCTGATCAGATGCCATGAACTGAAACTTGGTATCCTATTTCATGCCAAGGAATTAAATATTTATACTTAAGTTTTTCATCTAATGATCTTGTTTCCTTTTATATTTAATTCTAGCAGTTGGTTTAAGAAAGTCTAAAGACTCTACTCAAAATTTTATGAATTCCTAGGCCCATTGGATTTTAATTTGATGCTATATTACTATAAAGGAAGTGAGAAATGCCTGGCATAATTGTATAATGTTTGTTTTCTCTGCTCTGTGGGAATTCTCAGAGGTTTTATTAGCAGATAGGTACTGAAAGCTGGCATCCTGCAGTCTGGACTGGTGAATATTACTCTTCTTAATTATTCAGCAACTAGCCTGCACAGGTCAGGTCTTAAACACAATAAGCACAATAAATTTCCTTATCTATAAATAAGTTTTTTATTTTTTTCAGTTAACCAATGGGAAGGGTGCATAGCATTAATTTGTCAAAGACGTTGATTGTTATTTAATGAGAGACACCATTAAGTTGGATTTATAAACTGGATTTTCTAAAAAGCTATCTAGTTGCCATGTATATTCTTAATTTAGTAAATATATTGAGTAGCTAACTAAGACATTACTTCACTAATGACTTTTAGAGACAGATTCTTTCTCTAAGCTTATAAGAACTAAATAAATAAGAAAAAGCAATAAGCAAATGGTAGCTGTTGTAATAAGCTGCATGATGATATTACAAAGTTCATCTACAGGCACGAGTTCACAAGCACCCCAGTTTTACCCCAACCAAATCAAGACCATCATTCCTTTGTTCACATTCAAATTCTGACTCTTTGCAAAGAAGCATGGAACACAATAATTACGAAAACAATATTGACTTGTGTTGAGAAATGTTGAAACCTGATCATAGCTATATAAGTTCATTATTCCTTTTTCTGTATTTTGAATTTTCAATATTTCCTACAATAAGCAAGGAAATAAAGAGCTAAATGGGTTACAATTCATAATAATTGAGCACTGATTAAATGATAAATAATAAGTGTGGTGAAAAGTGGTAAATATTTGTTATTAATGTTGGAAATCGAATCCAGGCCTGAGCTAATAAGCTACCCTAGGCAACTCAAGAATGCCCTATTCCTGCAGCTTTATCACATAAATGCTGAAGTTGATGTGGATTTATAGCACACTGTAGCCCCAAATAGCAGAGCTCAGGGGCACCAGCTGGCTTAGCTTGCCTCTGTTGCAAAGGTACTGTAACCGGTTTTATCCAGGTCGATTAGATGACAAGAAGTATCTTGCTTAAAGCAGAAAAACAGCCAGCTTGATGACACATCACAAAGCGGTCCCTCTGTCCTCATACTATTGCCTCCGCTCATGCCATTTGAGATTAACTACCTAAGGAAAGTAGCACACAGCTTTTGCTTTATGCACTTTAATTTCTATTTACAGCTCTGTTGAAAATTCAGCATAGATGTATCTACTTAAGAAAATTCTGTTAAGATATCTCTAAAGTCCTTTTATTTAATTTTGTTGAGATATAATATATATGTGAGTGTGTGTAGAGAGAGACTTTGATGATTTAATATACATACAAAATTGTAAAATGATAAACATAATCAAGCTAATAAGAAAGCTCATCACCTCATGCAGTTCATGCATCCTTCCTTCCTTCCTTTTTTTGCTTTCTTTCTTTTATGATGAGAACACTTAACATTTACCTCCTAGTAAAAATATTTCTTCATTTGTATTTAGATAATATCTTCATAGAAAGTGTACCTTGACAATCAGATGTAGAAATAGAAATAGTAATTGTGAAAATAATGAGTTTCACTGGGAAATGAATATATTTTATTCACAGTTGTCATCCCATTAGAATATACACATTGTTATGAAGAGCAATCTCTAGTAGTATTTTTTAAATGTCATCATGAACTTATACCAAAATAGAGAATACTTTGGATCATAAAATATACTTCAAAACTTTGAAAGAATAGAAATCATACAGTGTATGCTTCAGACTATAACGTAATTCAACTAATACATGCTCATTGACCATTAGCTAGAAATCACTGACAGAAAACTGGAGTGTTTAAAACTATAAAAAAATTAAACAATACACTTTAAGCTGAACTCAATTACTGAAGTTACCACATTGAAGAACTAGAAAAAGAGGAGCAAATTACAGCCAAAGTAGACAGAAGAAAACTAATAATAAATAATAAGAACTAACACTGAAATAATGATACTGAAAATAAGAAATTAATAAAAAGCAAAACAAAAACATGATTCTTTCAAAGTACCAATAAAATTGATTAATTTTTATTTGGGTTAATTAAATTAAAAAGATTAATGACACAAATTACTAATATCCAAACAGAAGGATGGGACATTACTGAAATCCCATGGACATTAGAAGGAAAACAAAAGAATACTGTGAACAACTTTATGCCCAGTAATTTGATAACCTTGATGAAATAAACCAATTCCTGGAAAGAATAGTTTGCTAAAACTCACACAAGAAGAAACAGCTACCTGGAATTCATACATCTATTTAAGAGGTGAATCTATAATTAGCCTTCCAAAACAGAAAGTACTGGATCAAACTGAGTGCACTGGTGAATTCTATCAAACACAGAAGAAATTATGCCAATGCTCCACAGTCCCGTTCAAAAGAATCAGTAGGAATATTTTCGAACTGTAATCAGTGAGGCCAGCACTACCCTGATAACATCAACAAAGGAATTCCAAGAGAACTAGACAAATATTTGTTATAAACAGAGGAAAAAATAATAGAAAACAAAATAAAACAAAAGGTTCACCATGAGCTGAGAATGTAGCTCAGAGCTGGAACACTTTCCTAGCATATGAAAAGCCTTGGAATAAATCCCCAACAATGAAAAAATAATGCTCTACAAATTTCAGCAAATAAAATTCAACAATGTATACAAATAACAGTGTACCATGATCAAGTGGTATGTAAACCATACACAGTCAGTTCAACACTTGATCAGTCAATATAATCCATCATTTCCCCAGGCTAAAGAAGAAAATCATATGATCATATCAATAGATGCAGAAAAGGCATTTGATAAAATCCAATTCCTACTCATGATAAAACTCTCACTAATCTAGGAATAGAGGAGAACTTCAAAAGAACATCATCTAGGAAAGAAAAAATTACAGCTAGCATTATACTTGGTGGTAAGAGACTCAAAGCTTTGCCAGTATGACAAGTACCTTCCCTTTCAGCCTTTCAATGTCAAACTGGAAGCCTAGGCTAATACAAGAAGACAGGAAAGGATATAAAAGATGTTCATACTTGGAGGGAAGAAAGAAAAGTGTTTTTGCAGATGATATGATTATCAACAATGAAAACTCCTGAAACTAATGATTGTATAGAAAATTGGAGGTGGGGGGGAGATAAGGGGAGTTATCAATACAATTGGGATCACCTTACTCCTATGAGAAGCCCAACTATACACACGCAGGCAGAGAAACTCAGAGATTTCAAATTTTAATATTCATGTACATGCTCATTTTTATCTATATCATGGAGTTATTACAGAGGTTTCATGAGAGTGGGGACTGGACGAAGTGGGGAGATACTGGACTAGAATAGGCCTTAACTTACTTTGTCAATATCTGTGTTTCCATGAATATGCAACAATGATTCCCTACAATATGTAAATCTATGTCAAACAAAGAAAAAAATCAAAGGGAAAAAAAGGTTAATATATAAAAGCTGATCACTTTTCTATATACTAGCAGTGATCAAGTAGAACTTGAAATTAAAATCATAATAACACTAATATTAACACACCAAAATATGAAATATTAGGCAGACATCCAACAAAATATCTCTAAGATTTATAGGAGGGAAACTACAAAATTGTGATAAATCAAAGAAAAAATAAATGGAGAGTCATTCCATATACATGAATAGAAAGACTCACTATTTGATATTAGTTTTTTTCCAGTTGATATGCAGATTCAGCACAATCCCAGTGAGTTATTTTATGAATATTGATAAACTTACTCTAGGGTTTATATGGTGATGTAAAAGATGCAGAATAGCCATCAAAAATTGGAGAAAAATACAATTTGAGGCTGACATTACCTGATTTTAAGATTTACCACACTGCTACAGTTATTAAGACAGGGTTGTATGATAAAAGACCAATAGAACAGAATAGAGAGCCCAGAACAGACTCACATAAGTATAGTAAAACCGACCTTTGACAAAGAAGTAAAACCAATATCATCAGGAGAAGATAGTCTTTTAGAAAAATGATTCTGGAATATCTGGATATCTCTATGACAAAAAGTTAAAAATTTAAAATGTAGAAATGGATCTTATACCTTTCATAAATAGTGACTCAAAACAGATCATGAACCTAAAGGTAAAATGCAAAAACTATAAAATTCATGGAAGATAACAGGTGAAAATTTAGATGACCATAGCCATAGTGATGACTTTTAGAATTTCTAGGCCAAGATTCATGAAAAAAATAATTGATAAGCGAGACTTCATTAAAATTAAAAGGTTTCATTCTGTGAAATACATGTCAAGAGAAAATGAAAAAGCAGTGAAGACATATATCTGACAAAGGTCTTTATCCAGAATATACAAAGACCTCTTGAAACAACAATTTAAAAAATCTAAGTAAATCTCATCATTTGTGACAAGAAGGATGAATCTAGAGGACACTACTTTTTTTAAGAGAGAGGGACAGTGAGAGAGAGAAAGAGAAAATCAATTTTATTTAGTTTTTTATGTGTCTTCCGTTGCTTTGGCAAGTCATTGTATACGTGGTTCAAACCTGTGGTCTCTAGCATGCCAGGCAAACGCCTTTATCTCTGAGCCACCGCTCCATCCCTAAAGGACACTATTAAGTAAAATAAACCCAACAAAGAAAAAAATTCTATAAACTTTCTTACATGCATCAAATTCATAAAAACCAGATGAGAACAATAGTAGCCAAATACCGAGTGGTGGTGGTGGTGCTGTATGTGTGTGTGTGTGTGTGTGTGTGTGTGTGTGTGAGTGATGGCGACATTTTGGTCAAAGTATACAAACTTTTAATTCTAAGATGAATTAGTTCTGGGTGTTTCTTGCACAGGATGGTAACTATAGTTAACAACAATGTACTGTATACTTGATATTTTCTGTAAAGGAAAATCTTAAATGTTCTAACTACATACAAAAATGGTCCGTAGATTAGGTGACAGTCTCATGGTGGCAATTACTTCACAATGTGTATACACATCTAAACATCATGTTGTACACTTAAAATACAAAATTATTGGACAATTATGCCTTGGAAAAACTGGGGATAACTTTTTTAAATTAAAAGCTATTTTAAAGTAGATCAAAGGCTTTAATAGACACCTCATCCAAAAAACAGCACATCAGCACATGAAAAGATCCTCCACATTTTATGCCACTAGGGGAGTTCAAATTAAAACAATGATGAGAAACTCCATTAGTCTATAAGAATGGCCAAAATTCAGAATAGCAACAATAAATAAAACTCATAAAGGTGTGGAACCACAGGAATTGTCACTCACTGCTAGTAGGAATGCTAATTAGCATAGTCACTTTGGAAGTCATAGCAGCTTCTTATAAAAAAAAAATGTGCTCTCGCCATACAATCTATCAACTATGCTCCCTGGCATTTACCCAAATGAGTTGAAATAACTTGCACATGAATGTGTATTACAGTGTTGTTCATGACTTCTTGGAAACAACCAAGATATACTTTAGTAAGTGAATGGATGATTTGTGATACATCCCAACAATGAAATATTATTTTGCACTAAAAAGAAATTAGCTATGATCCCATGAAAAGACATGAAGGAAACTTAAGTGGATATTGATACTTCAGTGGATATTGTTAGTGAAAGCAGTCAACATGAAAAAGCTATGCACTGTACAGTTTATACTAAGTGATATACCAGAAATTGTAAAACTATGCTGCAGGAAAATATATCAGGAGTTGCCAGGGGTTACTGGGGAGAGAGGGATGAAAATATGAAGCACATGGATGTTTATGACTGTGAAACTCTTCTGTATGTTATTGTAATATTGACAGATATCATTGCACACTTGTCCACACTCACAGAATAAGCATCAAGAGAAAACCCAAAGGAAAACTATGGACTTTAAGTGATAATGATGTGTCAATGCAGATTCATTAAGCTGTAACAAATGTGCCCCTCTAGTGCACATTGTCAGCAGTGTGGGAGGCTGTGGATGTCTAGGTCAAAGGGCTGTAGGAATCTTGCGGTACTTTCTGATCAAGCTTGCTGTGAACCTCAAACCACTCTGAAGAGAGTATTAAAAGGAAAACAAAACTTTAAAAAAATTTAATATAATCTTCATTTTTAAAAAAATCACAGGAAGAATGGATCCAAAAACTGTGGTACATTTATACCATGGAATATTACACAGCAATTAGAAACAATGACATTGCAGCCTTTGAGGGTAAATGAATGGTTATGGAAGAGATCATGATGAGTAAAATCAGCTTAACCCAGAGATCTAAGGGTCGATTGTCTCCACTCATCTGTAGAGGTGGGGACTAGACCCTGGACAATGAGAAAGTTGGTCTAGAAACATGAGTTAAATTCAGATAAAATGTAATGCTTTACAATCTAATACTATTTTTAGAGTTATAATGGAAAGGGGAAGGAAGGGATAAGGGAGGGTAATGGGGGGGCACTCCTGGGGATAATTGCAATGTCCAGAATATATATACATCTTATACACATTTTATATTGTTTTGTTAAAATCTTGTAAGGTTGCTCAAAAATAAAAAAAAATTAAAAAAATCACATAAAGGACTTTGAGACACACCAAGTATTGAGAATCATAGACTTGTTGTTGAGTAAGTACAAAAGAAATCTTATACTAATTTGACACATACAATTTTCAAAGTATAAGAAATTGAGGATGTAAATCAGTCACTAAATTGCTCTTTTTTTCTCTCATTTTATTACAGTGAAGTTTAATACTACAGAAAAGTCATATAACCTTCATGGGTCAAATTTCTTGAGTCCTGCAATATGAGGAAATCAAACACTTTAAATATTGTTTCACATTCAGATTTCCAATGTATAGGTACTTGGAAACAGTTGTAGCCCTCACCAAGCTATGTTGGGGCATGAAGTCCAACAGCGCCTGAAATGCTATGAAGACATAAATTCACAAATAGCAATGTAAGTTCATAGAACTTGCCTTTATAAAGGTGGTATGTTCATGTCATTCCAACACCTTCACAATTTAACAAACCAAATGTACTACACTTCACTTCTAAAAACCTAGATGAAACATGAAAAAGAAGCCATATAGTATAAATGGCAACTTCAGGAAAAGCTGCTTTAATAATTTTTCTCATATAAAATAAATGTTCAAAACTTCCTGATATGTGGGAAAACAATTTTTGTTAAACTCAAAATGAAGACTTCTTGATGGAAGCTTGGCTATATAAACAGCACAAGTTGAGAAAATGTGCAAACTGATTAAACTGGACGAAGCAAGATCAGTAACTGCCATCTTGTGACATTATAGGAGGTCTCATTCCCATTGGAAGTAGCGGAGGCCCACCTTGATAAGGGGGTACCATTGGTGCTCCCTTCCCATATGGCGGCATAGCACCAAGAAAGTATCCTGGCATGCCTTGATGATGACCACCATACTGGCCATGAGGTGGCATTGGAGGTCTCATTCCTTGCTGCTGAGGGATGCCTGGCTGTCATGGCCTCATACCTCCAAATGGTCCAACTGGTGGATTACCGATTGGGGCCCGTCCTGGTCAAGGAAGATTACACTGAAATTTAGGTAATTGTGTCCTACTGTCTTCCAGGGATACACACTCATCTGGATGGTTCAACTTACTGGTTGCACTTTTTAAATTATTTACCAGATCAACTTACTGGTTACACTTTTTAATTGCTCCTTTTTAAAAGGGGAAAGAATAGTATTACTTATAAGTCTCCATGCCATTCCTGACTTTCGTTCCTAATCCTAAGAGATAAGATACTAATCCAAATATCTTCTCCAGTCTGGTAATGGTGTGCATCCTGCAAAAATATGTGAATGAAATAATTTATACTGCCAGTTATTTGGATACTGTTTCTAAAACTTCATCTGGTACCTTTAGGAAAAAGAATCCATACCTATAAATGTGAATTCTGCTTTCCATACCTAAGTTAAAAATCTCAACTGGATAGTTTACTCTATTCTATATGCATGCTTTCTTTTTATTTGAACATGAAAACATAAATATTTAATTTTCTTGCAAAATCTGCAAAGTAAAATGTTATTTTCAAGGTAAATTTAGTTAATTTTGGAGAACAAACTCATTCCACAAGATTTAAATGTATTTGCAATTTTTTTGATATAGTTACTCTGTTACATACCTAAGTTCCAACAAATACTATCAAAAGGAAAAATCACCCTACCTAAGTAAAGGAGACTCTAATGTGAGGTTTTATGCATCATGATAAACAGTAAATTTACACATTGCACATTTAAAAATAATTTTATAGTAACAAGTTCTGACTTGGCCAAGGGAAACTTAGCAAGAGCAAATTTCTGATACATGCAAGAACAGAGAAGAGTTAGGACAAAAGTATATGACATAAACCCAGCTGTTTTAAGGGAACTTCTGAGATGATCTGTCATGACTGAGGGAACATTCACATAAAAGAGATATAGTCTCAAGGTGAATATGTCATAAAGGTGGCTGAGGATACTTGTGCTAATATAAAATCAGCCACAGAAATATTCACTTGACAGTTCATCCCCAGAGACTAATTCACAAGATGAAGCGTGAACAATATATGAGAACTGTGCTGCCTTAACTAATCTCTGGCAAAAGAACAAGGAGAAAGCAATGAGTGGATATGATAAGTTAGGACAAGGGCAAAGTCATATTTCAGTCATATTGCAAAAGTGTGTTTGTTTATGCATATACGCATATGCATGTATTATTTGGTGTATATATTACATACTGTATATTATTACATGTGTAATCTCATCTACTGAGTTGTCTTACCAAAATCTATAAAATTCAGAGATCTTCGATCTATGTTTCTAAATTGCAAGAATGTGATCTTTTTAATAAAAAATACTTAAAAGAACAGAAAATTCACAAAAGAAAGCAAAAACTGGATGGGTAAGTTAAGAATCTGTTCAACTTCACTAGGAACTTACAATACTAATGAAAAAAAAATGTTACTAATAATATTGGTAAGAAAAAAAACGACTCCTAGTAATGGTAAAACTGTAGGGAAATTGTAACTCCTACAAATGCTTCTGGAATGTGAATCAGCACAGTCCCTGTGGAAAGCAGTCTGGAGCAAGTAGCAAAATTGAAAATATCTATGCTCTTGACCTGGAAATCATACTTACCAGTCATACTGCCTAGAATTATGCAGAAAGTTGTTTATCACTCAGTTATTTTATATATTTAAAATTATAAATATTCCATATTCTATGAGGGTTAAATGTAAATGTATTTTTACTATAGACTCTAATCCACTATCCATCTATTTAAATGTCTATGTTAGTAGACATTAAGAAATATAATGTTAAAAGAACAAATCAATTTTCAGAATATCTATGCTATGATACAATTGTCTATATATATATTTCAAATCTGCATGTATATATATTTTCATATAAAAGATCATGCTGATCCAGTACATCTTTCACCTTTCCCTTTGGTCTAACATCGTATCCATGTGCTGTGCTCTCCTTGTTCTTTTGCCAGAGCTTAGTTAAGACAGTACATTTAGTTTTCATGGATTATTCACAACGTATCTTGTGAATTTGTCTCTGGGGGTGAGCTATCAAATGGCCTTACAACATCTTCTGTGTCTACATATTTTTATTTAAAAACATTATAGTGAAATATACACTAAATTCATGGTAATGAATGACTGGGTAGATGGAAGAAAGGGGAAGGAATGTGACTGGAATAAAAGACAGGAGAACTTCATCTTTATTTCTTTTTATTTTTAATATTTATTTGATAAACATGGTCTCACAATTAGGAGGGGTTCATCGTCAATCAAGAACAAAAGCGTAGGGACAGAATAAGTCAATACTGGTGCCAGACCATGGTTTCCCACCTTTGGGTTCCATGGTTCCATGTTTCACTCTACTTAAGCCCCAACTTAATTGGACTTCTCCTGGAAGTTGGAGGTTCCCCTCAGATTAGACTCCCCATACTACCTCCCTCTGGTCTCCTTGATATCCTTCCTATTCCCTTCCCCCTAATAGCCCTCCTCTTTACATACCCCAGGAATCTAGGCAAGGTTCCCCATAATCATGTAAAAATTCATACATGTTGAGGTGATTGTTAGGTTAGCCATCTATCATACTGTTTCCACTTGAATTCTAGCTTCCACAAATGAGAGAAAACATTAGTCCCTTGAGTCTCTGAGTTTGGAACACTTCACTTAGCAAAATTTTTTCCATCTCCACCCATTTTGCTGCAAATGCCATAATATTATTTTCTCTAATAGTTGAGTAGTATTCCATTGTATATATGTACCAAAGTTTTTGAATCCACTCATCAAGTGAGGGGCATCTGGGTTGGTTCCATAATTTAGCTATAGTAAATTAAGTGCGATAAGCATTGATGAAGCTGTATCTCTATTGGAAGCTGATTCTAGCTCTTTGGGGAAGACACCCAGGAGTGAAATAGCTGGGTCAAAAGGTGGTTCCGGCCCTAAATTTTGAGGAGTCTCCACACTGCTTTCCAGAGTGGCTATATCAGTTTGTAGTCCCATCAGCAATGTGACAGTGTTCCTTTTTACCCACAGCACCTCCAGCACCTGTGATTGTTTGTATTCTTCATTTTTGCCACTCTGATCAGAGTAAGACAGAATCTCAGTGAAGTTTTGATTTGTATTTTTCTTACTGCTAGTGATGTAGAGCATTTTCTCATATGTTTATGGGTTTTTTGGACTTCCTCCATTGAAAAGCTTTTTTAAAAAATTTCCATAGCTCATTTTTTAATTGGGTTATTTGTGGTTTTGGTATTTAATTTTTTTGAGTTTTTTCTGTATTCTGGATATTAGCCCTCTGTTCAAGGTGTAGCAGGCAAAAATTTTCTCCCATTCTGTAGGTTCTCTCTTGAGACTCTTGACTAAATCTTTAGCTGTGCAACAGCTTTTTAGTTTAATTGCATCCCATGCATTTATTCTTGATTTTACTGCTTGCGCCATGAGAGTCCCGTTAAGGAAGGCTGTGCAGACCCCTATGTCATGTAATTTTGATTCTCCTGATTTTTCAAGCAATTGTAGAGTTGCTACTTTAATATCCTGATCCTTGAACCATTTTGATTTGTGCAGGGTGAAAGATCAGGATTCAATTTCAAGTGTCTACATATGGCTGTTCAATTTGTACAACACCATTTGTTGAACAGGCTATCATCCTTCCACACTATGTTTTTCTGCCCTTTATCAAATATCAGATAGTTAAAGGTATGAGGGTTCATCTCAGAATCCTCTATTCTAATCCATTGGTCTTCCATTCTGTTTTGATACCAATACAGTGCTGTACTTGTTACTATAGCCTTGTAGTATAATTTCAGGTCAGGAATGGAGATGCCTCCTGCCTCCTCCTTCTTGCTGAGTAATGTTTTGGCTATTCTGGGTTTTCTGTTATTCCATACAAATTTGAGTATTGCTTTTTCTATATCCATGAAGAATGACATTGGTATCTTGATAGGGATTGCATTAAATCTGTATAAGGCTTTGGGTAGAATGGTCATTTTGATGATATTGACTCTACCTAATTATGAACATGGAATGTTTTTCCATCTACTCAGCTCTTCCATAATTTCTTTTTTTAAAGTTTGATAATTTTCATTGAATAGGTCCTTGACATCCTTTGTGAGATTTATGCCCAAGTATTTTACTTTTTTTTTGGAGGAGAGGTGAAAGGACACATTTCCTAATTTCTTCTTCAGTGTCCTTGTTACTGGAGTATAGGAAAGCTAATGATTTATTGGTGTTAATCTTATAACCAGCCACTTTGCTGAAGTAGTTTATAAGGTCTAGAAGTCTTCTGGTCAAGCTTATAGGGTCTTCTAGTTAGAGGATCATGTCATCTGCAAATACAGACAACTTGAATTCTTCTTTTCCTATTTGAATTTCTTTGATTTCCTTGTCTTGTCTGATAGCTCTGGCAAGGGTTTTGAGGACTATATTGAACAAGAGTGGTGAAAGTGGAAAGTCTTGTCTTGTTCCTGAATTAAGTGAAAATGCTTTCAGCCTTTTGCCATTGAGCATAATGATTGCAATGGGTTTGTCATAAATGGTTCTTACATAGTTAAAATTTCTTCCCTTGATACCTATCCTCTCCAGGGTTTTGAGCATATAGTGGTGTTGAATTTTATCAAAGGCCTTTTCTGCATCAATTGAGATCATTATATGATTTTTGTTTTTAATTCTATTTAAGAGGTGAATTACATTTATTGATTTGTGAATGTTGAACCAGCCCTGTTTTACAGGAATGAAGCACACTTGATCATGATGTATTATCTTTTAATATATTTTTGGATCTGATTAGGTAGAATTTTATTAAGGATTTTTGTATCTATGTTCATCAGGGAAATTGGTCTATAGTTTTCTTTTCTTAATGAGTCTTTGTTAGATTTTGGCATGACAATTATACTTGCTTCATAAAAAGTGTTTGGTAGCACGCCGACCCTTTCAATTTCATTGAAAAGCTTGTAGAGGTTCGGTGTTAATTCTTCTGTAAACATTTGGTAAAATTTTGCCTTGAATCCATCAGGTCCAGGACTTTTCTTTTTTGGAAGGCCTTTGAGTGCTGCTTTGATTTCAGAACCTGAGATAGGTTAGTTTAGATTTTCAATGTCTTCCAGTGTTATTCTGGGGGCATTGTATATGGCTAAGTATCTGTTCTTATCTTCCAGATTATCAAACTTGGCAGAGTATAAATTTTTCAAAATAAAATCTGATAATCTTCTGGATTTTGGTTGAGTGTGTGGGGATATCTCCATTTTCATCTTTAATTTTATTGATTTCCATCATTTCAATCTTCTTTTTGGTGAGGTTGGCAAGGGATCTGTCAATCTTATTTATTTTTTTCAAAGAACCAACTCTCTGTTTTGTTGATACTTTGTATTGATTTTTTGTTCTCAATTTCATTGATTTCAGCTCTGATTTCAGTTATTTCCTATCCCCTATTATATTTAGGTTTGGATTGTTCCTCTTTTGTAGAGATTTGAGTTGAAGCATAAGTCTATTTATTTGGGCTCTTTCTAGATTTTTGATGTACACACTCAGTGCTATAAATTTACCTCATAAGTATGCTTTCATATTATCCCAGAGGTTTTGATATGTTGTTTCATCATTCTCATTCATTTCCAAGAATTTCTTGATTTCTGATCTCATTTGGTCTTTTATCCATTCTTCCTTTAAAAGGGTATTATTCAATTTTCAAGTATTAGAGTAGCTTCTGCTGTTTTTCTTGTTGTTTATTGCTAAGATCATGGCATTGTGATATGACAGGATGCATGGGACTATATCCACTTTCTTGAATTTGTTAAGGTTAGCTCTGTGGACTAGGATGTGATCTATTTTTGAGAAGGACCCTTGAGCTACTGAGAAAAAGGTATATTCATCTGATTTAGGATGGAATTTTCTATAGATGTCTATTAAGCCCAATTGATTAATAGAAATGTTCAGATTGGAGATATCTTTGTTGATTTTTTGCTTCAATGATCTGTCCAATATTGATAATGGTGTATTGAAGTCCCCCAGTATTATTGTGTTGAGATCAGTGAGGAGTTTAATGTCCTTGAGCATGTTTTTCATATATTTGGGGGAATTGTGATTGAGGGTTTAAATGTTAATTATTGTTAAGTCTTCTTGGTAAATTATGCCTTTTAGTATGATGTACTGTCCATCCTTGTCCTTTCTGAGTAGTTTTGGATCAAAATTAACTTTATCAGATATTAGGATCACCACGCCAGCTTGCTTTTTTGGGCCATAGGCCTGGTAGACATTTTGCCAACATTTCACCTTCAGTCTGTGCCTATTTTGAATGTGAGGTGTGTCTCTTATAGACAACATATTGTTGGATTTTGTTTTTTGATTCATTAAGACAATCTGTGTCTTTTAATTAGGGAATTAAGACCATTCACCTTCAGAGTTAGAATAGATATGGGAATCTCAGTCCCAGACTTTGTGATTGTTGCTGTGTTTTATGCCATGTTGGGTTTCTATTGATGTGTATTGTGATTACAGACACTTTCTTGTTTAGGGGTTTAGGGAATTATTAGCATGTTCTTCTGAATGAAGAATGTTCTTCAGAATATTCTGTAATGCAGGGTTTGTGTTCATGTATCTTGCTAGTTTGAATTTATCATTGAAGTATTTAATTTCTCCATCACATTTAAAGCTGAGTTTTACAAGGTAAAATTGTTTACTTTCAAGGCTTGAAAAATATTGTACACTTTAATCCAGCAATTCAGAGAGGAGGAAGAAAGGTAGGGAATGCAGGACAAAAGCACAATGCAATAGGTGTCACATGTGTAGTGTTCCTCTAGAGTTGTCTTTTTATCCCAATTACAGTGAGTCTGATTTCCACACCATATTTGCATAATACTTGTCTTAAAATTAAAGCTTTTATGATTGGGAAGTTAAAAAAAAAAGAAAAATATTGTTCCAAGCTCTTCTGGTCTTCATTGTCTGGTCTAAAAGATCTATAGTGATTCTAATTGATCTGCCTCTGAACGTGACTTGGGGCTTCTCCCTAGCTGCTTTTAGAATTCTTTCTTTAGTTTCTCTGTTAATCCGTTTATATATGATATGTCTTGATGAATTTCTCATTTGGTTAGTTCTGTTTGGTGTTCTATAGGCATCTTGGATTTGGTAATCTGGATCAATCCTGATATGAGGAAAGTTCTCCTTGATAATTTCATTTAATATATTCTTAATGCCCCCCTGTTTGTTGTTTGATGTCCAAATACTCTCAGGATGTTTCTTCTCATTTCATCAAATATTACTTGGAAGTTCTGGTCATGCATGATACGTTTCTTTTCTTGTCTGTCCTCCTTGAACTTGACATTGCTCAACATGTGTTCATTATCTGATGTTCATTCTTTGAGAGCTGAGGTTCTATTTTCTGTTGAGTTTACTCTGGTGTTAGTATCTTCTAGTGAGGATTTGATTTGGTTGACAGTATTTTTCAATTCTAATAGCTCTGCTACATCTCTCTTCAGGATGTCTAACACTTTATAAATATGATCTTTCATTTCATGGAATTTTTCCCTTATTTCCTTACGAAAGTTGTCTCTCATCACCTGAAACTGCTCTCTGATCTCATTCCTTAATTCTTCTTTCAACTCCTTGAGTTACTAATCATAATGTTGATATATTTTTCTTGGTTTTTATATAGGACCCCTGCTGTAGAGTCCTTGGATGCAGAGCTGTGAGGGTGGGGATAGGAGTTATTATCCCTTTTCCTCATTTTCAGATACAGAGGATGTGGCTTGAAGACCAACTATGTGAATTACTGTTGTAAGGGTTATTGTAGCTTCTTATGCCTGTGTTTCGTTGGGCTGGGGTGCTACTTGGGAAGTACAGCTCAAAAGTTGCCAGTCCAGTCAATGGAGAAATGTGACCCTATAGGTGCACATATTGAACAGTTTCAACTACAACAGTTATAATGGTGATTAGCACCCATAGGAGCAGTTTTCTTCCATGAGAGCTCTCACAATATGTTAACATAGCCAGTAAATATCTATTTAGAAGAATGACCTTCACTTCCGTTAGCAAGGCCTCTGTAGATGGGGAGAAATACTAACTAGAAATCCAAGGAATTAGAGTAGGGAGGTAGTGTGGAGGTCCTGACTTAGAAAAAAGAACTAGAAGGTTTTAGCATGGTTTCAGCTATTCAATTAGGAATAAGGAAAAGATAAAAATGGGATGCATTAGGTTAAAGGTTTTGAGTGAGGAAGAGAGTAAACAGGAATTGAGAGAGTACAGGGGAGAAGAGGTTAATTGAAGGCATGATTTGTTTCAATCCAAGCACATTACGAGCTAGTTTGCTATCTTGACCAAATGTGGACAGTGAGAAAGTGAAGGAGGTATAGGATCTGCTGGAGAAAGAAAGAACAAGAAAGAAAGAGAAAATAAAATAATAAAATAAAGAAAAAAAGAAAAAAGGAAAGAAAAATCAGACCCTAGGGGAAGCAGGGATAGCAGTGGTAAAATATAGGAGGGGTAAAAGAGATATTAATAAGATTTAGGTGATAACATAAGGATATAAGTCTGCATAGGTAAAATAAGGAGGAGGAGGTGAGGCTCAGTATACTTCAGATACTAAATGTGTTGACCAGAATCCTTCTTTTCAGGAGGAAGGACAAGGAAATGCACATGCACACACAAAGACAAAAACTAAAACAAATAGGAGCAGAAAAAAGAATAAAAATTTAAAAAGGAGAGTGAAAAAATCCAGAAAACAAAAGAAAAAACAAAAATAGCTAGGATTTTTATATGTCCATGAACTGATAAACTGTTCCAGCTAATTCACCAATACATGTTGAGAACAGGAGATAAAAAGAAGGCAAGAAAGAAAAAAAAAAGGAAAGGAAAAAATGTATATATGTATGCAAAATCAGATAAAGAGTAAAAAATTCTTAATGAGAACTTGGAATTATATACAGTAAGTGCACCTCTTAGTCCTTTGAGAGGAGATGTTCACTCCTTCTGGGTTTTGATATGAATGTCTCTCAGTCTGTGGTTATGTGATCTCACAAAGAGGACTGTGGTGTCCTCATATTCCTGGGATTTCTAGGAGGGGATTCCACTGAAGAGGACTGATTCTGGAATGCCCTGATTTGCCAGCCTCCTAGAGGAGCTGAAAGCCAGAAGACTTAATGAGCAGGGAGTATGTATGATTTCTATTCTCCCTCTGCTGGGAGTTGCATACACTGTCTCTTGTGGGAGAAGACTCAGAGCCTTTAACTTGTCACGTGATCCTTCTGGCTGGTGGGGGGGGGGCGGGTGGTGGACAAGGCTGGAAATGGCTCCCCTTTGTTCCACAAACCGAAGACCCCCTAAGCAAGGTGGAGCCTGGGCCTGGCCCAAGGCCTTCTCTTCCTGGATCAGACTGTGGTCAGTGGCCATCTCCTGATGCAGTTTTCAGAGCCTGCTCTAAAAAGCCAGCGAGAACTCTCCTGGAGCTTGTAATTGCAGCTTGGCTTTCCCGCCGAGCAGCCTGTTCATCTGGGCAACTCTGTGGGGCCACTTCCCAAAACAGTTCTCAACAGACACTGTACTGTGTATGCGCTGGGTGGGTGTCTGCAAATATGCTCACCTGATGCTCTGTTTTTATAAAGCATGGGATCCCAGCAGCCATGCGGTCGCTGGCTGTGTTCAGCTCCACCCCTGCTCCCCGGCTGCTCGACGCCTGCGGATGCTGGCTGCTTCCCGGCCACCCGCTTGCTGCCGCTCTCAGGCAGAATGTAGACAAGCAAAGCAGAACCGCTTCTTTCCTGGTGGGATGGATAAATTCCCTTTTTTTCTGCACACAAATCTCCCAGGACTCAGCTCCTCAAAAAAGCTTCGCAAACTAGCACTAGAAGTTCATAAATATATTCCCCATAATGCATGTAGAAAAACTGAACATAACCTGGGATATTCCCATCCAGTCTCGGAGCCACAGGAATAGCAGCCTCCCTTCAGTTCACCAATCTTCCTCTCTGCCTCATCTTTATTTCTAATCCTTGAATTTTTTTTATCTTAATACAGACAAATCAAATATAACTGAATATTAACAAAAGATAATTTTGGAGATTGCTTTCTTGGATTTGATTACATTATATGCATTCAATTTCTGTGTTTTTAAGTGTTTTTTTTTAAGAGAGAGAGAGAGTGAGAGAGAGAAAAAAGAGAGAAAAAATTTTATTTAGTTTTCTTGTGGCTTTCGTTACTCTGACATTTCATTGTGTACATGGTGCTGGGGTTCAAACCTGAACCTACATCCTCACACATGCCAGACAAGCTCAGTAACCACTGAGCCACCACTACTCTTAAGTAGCTTTTTTAAAAAAATTGAAGTGCCATCTTTGGATCTATGTGCTTCATAACTATTTTGATTATCAGCAAAGGGTCTTAAAAGTAATAAATTCTTGTATTTAGAAAATGAATAATTCTCATGTGTTTCTTTGGAAGAAATCAGGCATCTTGTAAGTTAGAAAATTTAAATTACTGAAAATGAGAAACTGTGTTAAAATCAAATTATAGATATTACTTACCAATCACTATCTACCAGGTAAAGCTGTGTCTAACCCTGTACAGCATATAATTACCAAAAAACAAATCAAACCAAAACAAAAAATCAAACTAAAAAAGAAAGCCTAATAAAGTAATTCATATAATTTGGGAAGTACTGCCTCCTAAAGTTTATATGATAAGATGGATTCATAAGATAAGATTTTAATCATGTCCCCACTTTCCTTTTGGGACTCAAAGGATTCCTGCACCCCAAAAGTGCTTCCTAAAGACTGGCCCTCAGACACGTTGAGAGGATTTAGAATCTGACTTAGATTCAATATCTTTCTAATCTTCTCTTGCTTGTTGCCACATACCTCCAAGTGCAGGGAGAAGGATTCTACAAGGTTCCCTTATCTGCCTAAATTCTGTACCACACAAAGATGGAGCAATTTTTTTTAGTCTCTTCCCAGAGCTTTCATAAATATAATTCATAGTCAGGAAGAGAGACTAGAGGTACTTTCATCACACACCATTGTTTTTCATTTTTTTTTAATTATTATTATTTAATTTTGAACAACCTTACAAGATTTTAACAAAATAATATAGAATATGTATATACTCTGGATATTGCAATTACCCCCAGGAGTGCCCCCCCCAGTTACCCTCCCTTATCCCACCCTTCCCCTTCCCACTATATCTCTAAAAAAAGTATTAGGTTGTAAAGCATTACATCTTATCTGGATTTAACACATGCTAATAGACCAACTTTCTCATTGTCCAGGGTCTAGTCCCCACCTCCACAGATGAGTGGAGACAATCGACTCTTAGTTCTCTGGGTTAAGCTGATTTTACTCAGCATGATCTCTTCCATAGCCATCCATTTACCTTCAAAGGCTGCAATATCATTGTTTCTAATTGCTGTGTAAAATTCCATGGTATAAATGTACCACAGTTTTTGGATCCATTCATCCAGTGAGGGACATCTGGGTTGTTTCCATAGCCTAGCAATAGTAAATTGTGCT
>PVKS010033458.1:0-21700 GCA_004027875.1 Aplodontia rufa
AGCATGAGTTAAATCCAGATAAGATGTAATGCTTTACAATCTAATACCTTTTTTAGAGTTATAATGGGAAGGGGAAGGGAGGGATAAGGGAGGGTAATTGGGGGGGCACTCCTGGGGATAATTGCAATATCCAGAATGTATACATATTTTATACACATTTTATATTATTTTGTTAAAATCTTGTAAGGTTGCTCAAAATTTAAAAAATTAAATAAAAAAAATAAAGTTGAAGAAGCAGAAAGGGAATTTGACAAGAATGCAAGTTAGCTTGATGTGATTCTCTGTGTTTAATAAAACAAGTAAAAAAAAAAAAAGGCCTCGGGATGTGGCTCAGTAGTTAAACACCCCTGAGTTCCATTTTTTTTTTCTCTATGAGCATGTACAGTCAAACATCCAACAGGTTGTTTTGTTTTTTCCTTTTTATTTTAGTTAAATGATAAGTACACATTCATTGTGAACAAATTAGAAAATACAGATTTAAAAAAAAACTTGTATAATACTACACCCAGAATGATTGATTGTCATTTTGATCAGCAGCCTTCTAGCCATGTGTATATATATATATATTTATCTATCTACAGCTCCTTCATCTTCCATTTCCTTATTCACACAGACATGCTTAGATTTTACCTCAAAGGTAACTTTTTCTGGGAAATCCCTGGTTCTCAGTCCAGGTTAAGTCCCACTGACAGGCAATTGCATAGCTCTCACACCACACTTTCCTAGTGTTTATCACATTTGAAATCAAATAATCAATTGAGAAATTAATCATGAATGTCTTTCTTTCCACTAAACTGTAAGGATAATATATTATTCATCAAAGGTTCCTTAGCATGGTGCCTTAAACACAGCAGGCATGAATGGTAATTGAATAAATGAATTAATATACACATCCAGTGAAGTAATTATATTGATATTAAAACAATATGTACAACTATAGAAAAACATTTAAGACATCTTACTGAAGAAGCAAATGTAAAGCAAATGTATACTGCAGATTCCTTTTTGTTCCAATAACTAATAGCAAAAGCTTACTATGTACATACAAAAACAAGAAAACAAACAACAGTTCATAGTAGTTAATTCTGGTTGGGGGCTCTCAGTAGGCTTTTACTTTCTAGTAAATATATTTGCCATGTTTCAATTTTAATAAGTATGCATTATTTTTACAAACAGAAAAAAGATAAAATACTTAATTCTAGAAAAATGAAAAATAAAAGCATTCTTTTTAAAAGAATGTTTACTGAATGGTTAACATTTCAGTATATTTCCTTTTAATTTATACCTTACATATTTATTTTTAACACGATGTAGAAATTTACATTTTGGCTTGTGTATCTCATTTCATTCTTACAGTCACCCACTCAGGTGGACAGTTCTTGGTCACAGAAGAGGTACAAAGGTATTAAACAATGACCATGTGGTGGCAGAACTGGTTAGGGGCAGATAGAAGAATGGCATCTCCTGACTTACACTCACTTCTCATTAGCCCTATCGGGTCAGCAACAAATTATCAAAGTTGAGATATCATATGTACCATGTAACAAGTGAATTTAAGTTGAATAGCTCTATGACTTTAATCATTTTTAGAATATTCAAAAGTTTCATAGAGCTAGGCAAATATTTACTATGTCCTTAAGAAAGAAATATATTAGTAATGATTTTTTTTTTAAATTTAACTATTGATAAAACAATTTGGATAGATCTCAAGGGAACCATACTGAGTGACAAAAGACAAGTTAAAAGGTTAATATCCTGTATGATTCCATTTATACAGTATTCTCAAAATGACAATATTCCAGAAATGGAGACTGCCAGGGACTAGTGATGAGGTGGCGGGGACAGTTTCCACCATGCTGATTGACAAGGTCCAGGCATGGGGAAGGGCTTGGCAAGGCCACCATTCCAGGAACTTGCCGCTGTTATGGCTCCTAGGAATTGGATATTTTCTTGTAACGATTATACTTATAACTATGCATTTGCAGATCAAATTTCCAGAAAAATTTGTTATTGATGATAAAGATTGTTGTAAAAGTAATAATACTTCATCAGGTCTATGGAGTCTGAGGGAAGATGAGAAATGCCTTTAAAAAATGTATTACACACTAAAAAAACCCAGATAACCAGAAATCCAACTTTGAAAAGTTCTTAAGAAAATTACATTTACAGGAATTATTCTCACCCATGTTGATTGCATCTAGTCCTGTTAATGTTTTACCAGTTAAACAATCAAAGACGTAATAGGAGATTTGCTGTTCACACAGTACAGGGACCACCGTATGTAGCCATAATATCAGAGGACATTTGTGGTATCCACCCAGAGGAACCCAAATAAATAATTATTAAGACCCTCCACCCACAGACCCACCATTGCTTTTTATAGGAATATATGAAAATGGAGAATGCTAATATTAATGACAATTGGACTAATGTCCAGCGCCTGCTGTTTCTTCAGAGACTTGGATGTCAGGGGCTACCTTGGAGATGTGGGACAATGAAACAAAGAAACAGCATACGTAAACAGTTACACATATATTATCTAAAAATCAAGTGTCCACACTGTATACTATATGAGTGATTAAGGAACATGTTTTTCTACTTCTCATTTTGCCTTTGTTTTCAAATAGTTTAAGTTTCTCCTTCTTAGAACTTAGTGAGGAAACATAACTATTTTTGTAAGGTTGCTAACAGTAAGGTGACAACAACATAATTTTAGTTAATATAGAACTGTAATACAATGCAAACTGCTTGCTTGAAAAGGGCACTAAAGCTAGACAATACTGTATTATCAAAAGCAAGAGAATTTCATAGTAAAATGCTTGTGCAAAAACTTCTGAGTAAATATAGAAATCTGACCTTAATGTACTCTTCAAGTGTAACACAGATAGAGGGTGTAATGTCTCAAAAAAGACATTTACAAAAAAGGGAAAAGAAACATTGTGGTTAATGTGTCAAGGAAGTATGTTGTATGGATGGCTAATGACAGGGATTACCGAGAAATTGAAAAAGAAGTCAAATGTAATGAAACAGTTAATGAAAGTATTGTTTTGCTACCTTTATAAAAATATATCACAATAAAGAACAGACGGCATTTTGCTCAAGCAGGGAACTGTGTCTGTTTGCAACTTGTCCCGGAGGTTCAAGATGTTCTTCCACACCAACTCCACTCATCCTTCGGGACCCAAGAGTTCTGCTGGGGCTGGCTCCCAGCAATCAGAGGAGAAGATTAAGGGTGACTATAAAAGGGTACCATGAGAGAGATCTTTGTGGGTATGGAACAGTTCTGTATTATGACTATGCTGGCAGAAAGTCTACACAGGTAGAACTGTAGAACTATATGCTCTTGGGGTAGGGTGGGGTTATAGGTATAAAAATAGTGAAATCTGAATAAGATTTATAAATTATACCAATGTCAATTTCATGGTTTTCTTACTGTTAATACAAAAGTTTTGTACAACATTACCACTGATGGAAAATAATGGAAGTACTGATGAAACTATAGTATTTTGGCATTCCTGTTTATTTTGAAACGAGGTTTTTAAAAAATGGGCAAGAAAGGATAAATGATATAAAAATTTTATAATTTACCCTTACCAAGAAAACCCTTATATTAGGGTTTCAGTCAGAGTAATGACTGTATAGAGAGGAAAAAGACAGTGCAGGAGAGAATTCCTAGAGGAGCTGTCCAACACAGTGAGTCTCAGGTAGGAAGTGAACGCCCGAATGGAGGTATCCGAATAGAAAGAATGATTTTCTTAAAAAGAAAACAAAACTTAGGACTGGAGCAGTGGCTCAGTCGTTATGGTGCTTGCCTGGCATGCCCTCGGATGCAGGTTAAAACCCCAGCACCACAGTACACAATGAAGTGTCAGAGCAACAAAAGCCACATGAAAAACTGAATAAAGTTGTTTCTCTCTTTCTCTGTCTCTCTCACTGTCCCTCTCTCTCTAAAAAAAAATAAAGAGAGGGACAGTGAGAGGAAGAGAAAGAGAGAATCAACTTTATTTAGTTTTTCACATGGCTTTCATTGCTCCAACACTCAGTTGTGTACGTGGTGCTGGGGTTTGAACCCGGGTCCTCGTGCTTGCCAGGCAAGCGCTGAAACCGCTGAGCCACTCCAGCCCCTGTCCCTCTCTTTAAAAAAAAAAAAAAAATTATATAAAGCTCTTTTTAAAGAAAGGGTTTTAAAGAGTTTTATAAATAACTCATGAGTTTAAAAATAGACTAAATACTTTTTCTAGGGCCTCTTTATGAATTCAGCAAATATATGGCATAAGTAACACAAAATCTGTTCTCTCTCTCTAATTCGCAATCATGTCAGATTCATAGATTGCACCACTTCTTCCCAAATGTCCTCTAAAAGTCTTGTAGTTGCCAACAGGTCCTCCAAGCAGCCACTGCCCACCCAGATAGAGTTGATTATTGGCATAAATCACCTAACAATGAGGCCAAAATTCTTTAAATTTTCCAAGAATAGCAAAACTACAAACCCAAATTCAAAAAGAAAGGCTTTGCCAACTCTTAATCTAGAACCAAGAAGATCAGTAACCTAATAAGCTCCAGAGAAGACTGCAACAACAATCATAATCACCACGGTGTAAAACTTTGAAATCTAAAAGCTCCTCTGATCTACTAGCACATTATCACTCTCAATTAATTAGATTTACCTTCTAAACATTTTTTTTTTGGCTGGGGGCAAAGGAGGTGCTGGGGATCCAAACCCAGAGTCTTGCACATAGCAGGCAAGTAAGTGCTCTACCACTAAACTACACCCCCAACTCCTCTACAATTCTTACAGGAAAATTGGACAGGTTAAAAAAAAATGGACAAGTTAAAACTGGCAAATAGAAGGTAAGGAATAATTTGCATACCCCAGCAACCACTTGTAAAACTTAAGGCTTTGAATCTTCTGAGTGATCTGCAAATACTTTTAATTTCAAAAGGAGTAAAATTGTTGAAGAAAATATTTAGATGAGGAAAAATATGTGTATAGCAAGTAACTACCATCAATATCTCTGAAGTAACCAAAGAGCTAATCACTGATTTTTGAAAGTTTCTAAAAAAAAGAAGGTAATGGAAAACAAAACTTTTTGTAACTGCCACTTTTATTGGATACACAGAGGACTCCAGAGTCGCTCATGAAACTAACGGAAAAGTGCATTTCAGCTCAGAGACGGATGAAAAGTTCATTGAAGTGCTTCACTTTTTAAGATGCTTTAGGTAATAAGAAAAGATAATACCATCCACTTCAACTGCCCAATATTTGAAATAGTAAAAATTTTGGATGTAGACCTTTGTTTATAATTCTGTGCATCATCAGTTCCTCTCAAATAATTATTTCTAACCCATAAAGCTATCTGTCTTAACATTATATCCCTGTCTATTCCAAACTTACAGATGCACCCAATCAGAGCAGAGCAAACTGATTACCATCTCTGGCAGTATCGCTATAGATGATCCTTTACTCTTTCTTTTTTCACTTTCTTCATTAGCAAAACAGAAGATGTTCCCAATAGAAAATATTGTTGTAAAAAAAAAGAAAGAAAGAAAATATTGTTGTAGGGTCAACTACAAAGCAGGACCACCATGCGATTTTATTATAAACACCAAAATGTCTTCTTGGTAACACAAATATTCTTCCTTTATATTTTTATTTTTCTCTTGGTAATCACTGAAATTATTAATATATAAAATAAAAAAGAGCTTGTGAAATAGTCTCCTGAGCAGAATTGGCTGTCACTCTCAGTCATTCATGAATTTGGTCTCATGACCCTAGTTTTTCTTTCTTCCCCTAGCATCACTGCTACCAAGAAAAATCCTGGCCATAGTCTCTCCTTATCCCCTCCTGTCACTGCTACCAAGAGAAATCATCTGGTATAGAATTCAATAATAAAATGTCCATTCCCACCACAGTATAATTATACGTATATACAGTCATCTTAACCACTGACCTCTTCAGAACAAAGCACTCTTTCTTTTTATTTTATATCCCTGGTGTTGAGCATGAGGATTGCACATAGCAGGCACTATGGAAATGTTTACAAAAACTCTCTAGAAAGGAACAATTCCACTGTTTACTAGATTTTTTTTCCCTAAGTTTTTCTAGAAAATACAAAATAGAATATCAATACCAACAATTTATGCTTTGCCTCTACGGTTCACTGGTTTTTCATACCTGGGAGTTTAATCACCTTATTTAGTCCACCTATTTAAGCCTCTTATTTCTTAATACTGGAATTTAAGACTTTAGAGGCAGACAATGAGATACTCAAGAGCAGGCATTATGTCATATTTATCTCTGTATTTCTAACCTCTGGTTATAGAATATGAACTCAATAAATTTTTGCTGGGTAAATGTATTATTGAATTGATACACAGTGTATTGTTCGTAATGGCTAAAAATAATTTCCAATATCATATCCATAATCCATGTAAAAAAATCATGAAATATTTGACCAGCTAGTGTTTGTACATTAATTTGGTACACAGAAGTGATGTATCAAATTGAATTTAGTTCCTGAGCAAAATTTGAAGACAGCATTAGGAAAAAATCATAACAAGACAAAATTTAAAACTAGCTAGAATACATTCTTTCAAAATCCTTCCCTTAGTGTGACCATGGCAAACAGGTGGACTTGAGTTGTCAAGCACTTTTATATAGGAAGGATAAATGAGCAATGATAGGGACACTGAAAAGTCAGAAGTAGTTAACCTCCTTGTAAAGTCTACATTTTTTTGGCAAATTAATGTTCCCAAAAGGAAGTGCTACCTTTCTATTCTGGAACTGATTTTTAAAAGATGTTTATGAAGTCTTTGGATTTACTTTCCCTCAATAACATACAAATAAAATTTTCTCAGCTTGTAAATGGAATGATGGTTTTTCTTACTAGGATCTGAAAATCCAGCTGGTGTCCCACCCACTACTTTTTAATGCCTTTCCCCCACAGTGACTAAGAATTCTGGACATGACCTTACTTTATCCTGAAATATAATCAACATAAATTTTAGTTAAGTTATATGCGCTACTAGATTAGCTTGGTAGAATGGACTAAGATTTTTTTTTAAAAAAGCCATATATAATATAATATAAGGTAACAGTGTGAATATAAAATAGAACTGGTAGGGACTGGAGTGGTGGCTCAGTAGTTAAAACACTTACCTGGCATGCACAAGGACCTAGGTTCAAACTCCAGCACCATGTACACAACTAAGTGTCGATGAAGCAAAAGCCAAATGAAAAAATAAATAAAATTAATTCTCTCTTTCTTTCTCCCTCTCTCCCTTTAAAATAAATAAGTAAAATAAAAGAGAACTGGCAAAACCTATAATTTAAAAGTAAATTATAACCAAAACTAACTTCTATAGCTTAAAATTCTAATACTATATAATTTTAATTTATTTTTTGAACATCCTACATTATAAGAAAAATCTGACCTAAATATTCTCTATAGATTATAGGTAATATAATTTCCCTATTTGCTAAGCCATTTTAGCCACATATCTTGAGCACATAACATCTCCCTCTTGCTCCTGCATTCCTCTACACACACACACACACACACACACACACACACACACCCCACAGATTCATCCTTGGATTTTTAAAGAACTCCAACATTAGTGACCTATTATCTTTGATAAAGGAAACTCTCAAAAAAAATCAATAAACTATACTTTGAAATTACTCTCCTGCAATGACAAACCATATATCTTAGGTCTTGATAATCTTTCAAACAAGAGAATAAACATGAAAATTGTAAATTGGGAGAAATAAGAAAGCACAAAAATCTCCAATAGAAACAAAAATGCCAGAATTATTTTAAAAGTTATACCTACTTCCTAAGAGTTAAAATTAATCTACATTTTTCTCCTGCTCTTAACAAAGTACAGGGCTCAGAAGCTGTTTCAAAGTTCCCTTTCCTTATTTCAATCTGTACCTTCCATCTGATGACGGTATTCACTGAATAGGAGGAATATTTCCTTCATCACAGGAAGTTCCGACTTAGAACCTCTAAGGTGGGGGCAAGGGGGATCATTTTTGGATCCTGGAAACAATAACCCATCAAGGTTGAAAAAACAACTCCTTAAGATGTTAAGATGATTCTGAAACTGCCAATGTCTCATTTTCTCCCAACAAAGAATGAGAATCTATATTCTTGATAATATTCTGAGTAGAAAGTAGCCTGACATGTGAAATGTATAAAAAAAATTACTGGTGACAAATGAGGTCATACTACCAGCAGACAGAAGAAAAACTATTTCACATACTAAAGTTTGAAAATATTTAGAATTTAAGTTTAGCAAGGTAAAATACTTATAATTGGGCTCACTATTATTCACTTCAAGTAAACATAGTTACAATAAACTACATCCAAGAATACTTAACAGAAAACAATTTAGCTATCATTTAAATTTAAAGAAAGTCTTAGAATACACAAAGAAAATTCAAACATTTCTCAAGTGGTTACTTATTTTCTACAGTAATTAATTATGACACTGGACAAACTGTATTATGAAAAAAATAAAAAATAACCAATGCAGGGGCTGGAGTAGTGGCTCAGCAGTTACAGTGCTTGAGTGGCATGTGTGAGGACCCAGATTCAAACCCTAGCACCATGTATACAATGAAGTGTCAGAGCAACAAAAGGTACATGAAAAACTTAATACAATTGATTCTCTTTCTTCTCTTTCTCTCTCACTGTCCCTCTCTTTAATAATTAAAAAAATCATTTAAAAAATAACCAATGCAGATTTTAGAAATAAGAAAATGACCAAAGTGCTCCCAGACAATTACCAGCACGATATGTTATAAATAATATGGTGATGTCATAATAAATACAGAATCAAATATTTGGATGTTAGGTTAAATTGGTCCCTGTACTTATGAGCTTGATTTTAAATGAAGTATATCACTGTTGGAGCAAAGTTATATTTAAACTGAAATCAGCCAGTTAAAGAAACCAATGAATCATTATAAATTCCTTTGCCAGTATGATAAAAACCCAAACTTGGCTCTAATATATTATAAACATTTGTCTCTATTTTCTTATTACCCACATTTCATATAGATAAAAAACATACAATTATGAAAACAAATTCCATTTTATAACATATATATGTGATGCTAAACAATATTAAGCATTAGTGGAACATATGCAAATAATAATAAAGTGCACTAAGACTGTAATTAAATATCCTTTTTAAAAGAAAAACTAGATTTAAATTATTGTTGGATTCTTTTATGTGAACCCTGAAAAACTAAAACACTACAGACCAAAAGAACAAAATGAAATCCATACAAATGATAGATTTTTCTTTCTTTTGTTATAATCAGTATTTAAGAACCTAAGAAAAAAAATAGTATTACAAAAGCCAAAGATAAAATGATTTAAAAAAAAAAAAAGGAAAGTACTAACACCTTGACAATTTAAGAATTAACTGATAAGCACATTATGAAAGAAGAAATAGAAACACATACCTTGGTTACAGAACCCTCAAACAGTAACAGTTCATGCTGATTTCAAAAATCCTTCAGCATCACAAACAACTCAGTTCCCTCCCAGCTTCTTTACACCCACTACTCAGCAATCCCAAGGGAGATGACTCTAATCTGATAATGGAACTTTCACTCCTCAGTAACAAGGCAAAAGATCACTTTACAATATACCATGTGGACCTTAATCCACTGATTGGCCCATTAGTGCAAATACATTTTTTAAATGCTTTCCTGATACAATGCTCAATTTCTTCTTCAACAGAAAATAAAAGTATATCTATCTTAAATTGTTGTAAGGAATAAAGTATGAAGAAGGATCCTGCAGGGGTTTTGGCATAATTACTTATTTTGAATATACTATAAAACTGTACAATAAACATCTTTAAAAAAATGAAACAAGACCTCAATTGAAGGTCTGACATCATACAGACCAGTAAAGTGGCATTCCTTTCATTCACCATCAAAAATGTGCCCTTTATAAAAATTATCTTAAAATCCTAACAAAATCACCAAAGGTTTTATTCAGTGAGACAAATTCAAAATATAAAATAAGGGAAACAGGACAAAAGAATATTTACTGGTTGCTTGCCAATACTAGGCTTGCTAGAGGCATATCACAAGATCTATAATGCAGGTACTTTTATTGACAAGGAAACTGAGGCTCTGACACCTATTCAGTGGTAATGCTGGGATTCGACCTGGTCTATGTAATGCCAAAGATGATTTTCTTTCCATAGTATCACACACAATTCATAGAAAAGTAATGAAGAAATTTGTAAGATAAAATGAAGACTATCATCACAGCATTATTAACAGTACGTGGAGTTAAATACACTTAAGAGCCACAGGTAGGACAGTGTATAAGTAAGATGGATACATAGTATACATAGATAAAAGTATGCACATGATACACTATTTTACAGGAGTCAGAAATAATGTGCTGGAACTATATACAGCAGCAAGGATTGATCAATTAAATATAGGGCTGAGTGCAAAGAAAAGAATAAAATGGTTTATACAGTTGGAGGCCTTTATGCAAAATACAAACTCATATGTACAGGAAACACTATATATTTTCCAAAGGTGCACATATATCCAAAGACATAAATTAACATGATTAGAGTAGATGACTATGGGAGAGAGCAACATTAAGTGAAGGTAGGAAATGAGAGAGACGAAGACAACAAATAGCCAATTAAGGGTCAGTCTAGCCCTTAAGATGCCAGTAGCAAGAAGCATGACTATATTCTGCCTGTGCCCCTAAAGTTTTCATAAGGGAGTAAAGGAAGTCCACACAAATTTAATTGGGCAAGATAATATAAAAGCTCCATTTGAAAAAAAATGTTCTAGGTATGCTAAGGAAAATTAATAGAGTTTACTTTGAAAGATGACAAGAATAACATGTCATTTATTTGAGAAAATGTCAGTAAATATTTATTTTAAAAATAAGGGAGCATTATTGAATATCATAATCAATACAGTAAGTACCTGACCAAAGAGAGAATGTGATGACTTGTTTGAAATTAATAGGTCTGGAAAAAAATTAGACAAATAGGTCTGTTAATTGAGATTATCAACCTGGCATAGAAAGCTGAACACAAAATCCCAAACAGGAGATAAAATATTGATAAAACAGTCTTACACAGAGGTTCCATGCAGCTGAATTTTTAATTTACACTCTTGCCTTACAAACTATGTTACAAGACATTAACCACAGATGGATTAATTCTTGTGAAAGAAATGATATCTTAAAACCATGGCATCATGTAAAAAATTAATTCTAGAAAACGCAGTAGGAAAAATGTCATTTGTCAGTAACTCTTTTATTATAGCACATCTGTGAAGATAGTCTGACCAGTAGGAGGAGTGGGGAGAGAAACTCTGGAACACATTTCATCTTGGAGGGGGCATAGGGGAGAAACCACTTTAACATTTTATACAACAGAGCTGAACAGGAAGAGCCAGGACTTAGAAATCAATTCCCTTGGCATATCAGTCTATTCTCATTAAATTACAATTGAATCTGTCAACGACACTTTACAATATAATCAATTTTTCCAGGTGCTCACTGAAAAATATTCTGGATCAGAAGTGCCTTTACATACTTTCTGGAATCTAAAATAAATGATTTTGGGAGAAGATGAAGGTCATTATTTTTCAAATGTATAAAACAGTAGACATTCAAGGTTTGGGGGGGTGTTTTGTTTTGCTACTGGACTCAAAATATACATCAAAGGATATAAAATGTGCAATGATAATCAAATCAGCAGAGACAAGTGAGCATACACAATTAACACAGCAGACAATGGAAGGAGTCTGCTCTAAAGACTGCAATCCTGTGTGGTACAGACTTAATTTAGGGCACAGAATATTCTACAAAGATATGACAGCTTCCACTTTTCCAGGATGAACCTTCCTACATTCATCAGCATAAATAGTTAGATTCAAACTTCCCTATCTCAAGTGAAATAAAGTCACTTTCATCATGCTGAAGGATGCAAACAATAGCTTTGTCCTATCTCAAATCATACAAATAACCTGATTTAACCTATAAATAAATAGTGCACTTTCAGAAACTGAAGCCTATACGAAATAACTTGAAAAGAACACCCAGAAGGTAGTCAATAAAAGGTATGCTCTGAAACTAGTGGCATACTTTAAATAATTAATTCTTTCTAGCTTCTGTTGAGTATCCTTAAAATGCCAGCTATGCAACACGATAAAAATAATTTCAATTGTGTGTGCATCTAAAAATTTCCTACTAAAATGAAATTCCTAAAACAAAAAATAACTTCAGAATCAATCTAGTAAACCTCTAAAAGACAGTCCCACAATAAAATTATCAGGTCAGAACTAAATCAGTAGATTCCATAAAAGTGATGAAATTTCTATCTATGATAATTTAGGAAACCTAAATATCTGTGCTAATATAAAATTAACACAGTCAATTAATTAAGTTGCTTTAAAACATATATCCTTTCCTTATGGTTAAAAAAAAAATCCTCTAAATCTCAAAAATAATACTGACTTTTAAAATAACCAAGTTGCAGAAATATATGTAATACAGATAATCCCCAACTTATAATGGCTTGACTTATAATTTTTTATTTTATGGTGGGGAAAAGTGATACATATTCAATATAAATCAGATTTTGATCATTTCCTAGACTATGGGCAGTGGCAGTGAACTTTAACTCCCAGTCAATGATGGGATTACAAGGGTAAACAACAGCACTCTACAGTGTACTGTGCTGCTAGCACCTTTCAGATGCTGTGTTTTCACATTCCATGATATCCATGAAACATCTGTATGTCTGAGATAGTCAACACTAGGATGAAACAGGCTTTGTGTTAGATGACCGTGCTCAATTATAGGCCAATATAAGCTCTCTAAACCTGTTTAGAGTAGGATTAATTCTCTAAGTATTCTAGATACCAATCTCTTATCAGATATATGATTTGCAAATATTTTCTCCCATTTTATTAGATGCCTTTTAACTCCATTGATAATGACTGTAACTAACAAAAGCTTTTAATTTTTTTTAAAGAGAAAGAGAATCATTTTTATTTATTTTTTTAATCTGATTTATGCTTCTCTGACACTCAGTTGTACATGTGGTGCTAGGTTTCAAACCACTACCACTGAGTCACCACTCCAATAATAAATTTTTTATTAAGTTCCATATATTGATTTTGTCTTTTGTTGCTTGTGCTTTGGTTGCCATATCCAAGAAATAATGCCAAATCTAATGTCATAAGGTTTTCATCTACATTTTCCTCAATGAGTTTTATAGTTTTACTTCTTACATTTAGGTCTTTGATCATATGGAACTAATTTTTGCATATGGTATAAGGTAAAGGTCCAATTTCACTTTTTCTGCCATGGATATCCAGTTTTCTCAGAGCCATTTGTTAAAAAACAAAAACAAATAAACAAACAAAAACACCTGTCCACTTTCCCCCAATGAATGGTCTTGTCACCCTTCTTGAAAAAAAAAATTTTTTTAAAGAAAGAGGGGAAGGTGAGAGAGAGAGAGAAAAAGAGAAGTAATTTTTATTTTAGTTTTTCATGTGACCTTCATTCCTTGGACATTTTGTTATGTATGTGGTGCTGAGGTTTGAACTCACATACTCACACATGCCATGCAAGTGCCATAACCACTGAGCAACTGCTCCAGCCCACCTTTCTTGAAAATTGACTATTATTTCTTGGTTCTTTGTTCTATTCCATTGGGTCTATAAATTTGTCTTTATGTGTATTATCACAGCTTTGTCACAGTTTTGAAATAAGGAAGTGTGAAACCTCCAACTTCATCCATTTTTTCTGCTTCTACAAAGAAATCATTAGGATTTTGAAAGGGATGAAATCCATAAATGGTTTGGGGTGGTATCTTAACCTATTATGTCTTCCAATCCATAAACATGTAATGAGTTTCCATTTATTTACATCTTCTTTAATTTCTTTCAGAATGCTTTGTAATTTTCAGTGTTTAAGTTTCGGGCCTTCTTGGACAAATTTATTCACAGTACTTTTATCTTTTTGATGAAAATGTTTTCTTAATTTCCTTTTTGCATTGGTCATTGTTAGTACACAGAAATATGACTGATTTTTGTATGTTGGTTTTATATCTGTCAACTTTGCGGAATTTATTAGTTCTAATAAATTTTTGCATAACCTTTAGGGTTTTCTACATATAAGTTCATCTCATTTTAATTTTATCTTTTCCTTTCCAGTTTGGATAACTTTTATTTTACTTTTCTAATTGCTCTGGATAGGACTTCCAATATTATGTTAAATGGAAATAGCAAGAATGAGTATTATTGTTTTGTTCCTGATGTTAAAAGCTTATAGTTTTTCACATCAAGTATAAAGTTAGCTGTGGGCTTTCCATAAATAGCTTTATTATGCTGAAGTAGTTCTCTTCAATTGCTAGTTTGTTGACTTTTTATTATGAAAGGGTATTAAATCTTGTAAAATGCTTTTTCTGAATCAATTGAAATGATTATATGATTTTTGTTCTTCATTAGACAACTGGATAGCTTTCTAAGGCATATCTCATTCATTGAAAAAGTTAATACTCTCATTTTCATGGAGCTTCTCTTAAATTTTGTAACAAAATGCTTAATGTAGAATTTAATGACATAAACTCTTTTAAGTTTCATTAAGGGCCAGAGGTTGCAAAGAAGAGGATACTGATTAGAAGGCAACTTTCAAAGCAAACACATTTCACAACTAGCTCAGACAGGAAATCACATCAAATGACACTCACCAAAAAGGACCAAGGAAGACCGATACCACATTTTATACCATTGAGGCATATACAACACAGAATTGACACAGTATTAATGTGAAACTAATTTAAACTCATTTTTAAAAACTTTTCGTTATGTACTGATTATGGCATATAACTATGATTAAGGTCTATCATGGTCAAAAAGAATCCAGACTGAATGAATTATAAGCTGGAAGAATGAAATATACAAGAAATGGGGCTGGAGCAGTGGCTCAGCGGTTACAGCACTTGCCTGGCATGCACACGGATGCAGGTTTGAACCCCAGCACCATATACACAATGACATGCAGGAGCATCAAAGGCCACATGAAAAACTAAATAAAATTAATTCTCTTTCTCTTTCTCACTGTCCCTCTCTCGCTCTTTAAAAAATAAAAATAAAAAAAGAAATAGAGAAGAAATCAAGTAGCATTCACTCAAAAACACTTGTCCCTTTCTATAAAGTTAATTGAAGAAGCAAGGACTCAAACACTAACACATAAACCAAAGCTTTGAGGGTCAGAATTATATTTTATATAATTGTCACTTTCCTCAACACTACTGATAAGTAAGTTATTAAATCTACGTATAATAGTCATTTCAATACAACTAAAAGTGCCACAGTTTCAAATGTTGTCTCTTCTGAAAATAAACATTGCTGCCTTGACTAAGAATTAAAATTGCAGCAGGTCATTATTCTGTTCTATTCTGTTGACACACTCTCAACTCATTTTATGAACGTAAAATTTGTTTTTGTTCTATAATCCTAGAGAAAAAATGTTTATGAGAAGGCAATTTCATTTTCCTAGGTTGACAGTGACAGTTCCCTGGGCGAGAGGCCAAGCCAAGCAGGACTGAACCAGCTGTTAGGAGCCAGCGTTTCTACCTGTTAATTGCTTCTATGACTAGACTGTACTAGCTTTGACACCTAACTATAAGCAGTAGATAGATAGGAAATAGTCACATCTCAAGAGTATGAGAATTACAAGGTTTTCCCCTTCCTCCAATAGAATCCTACCAGGGTACAGAAGAGCAAAGAAAAAGTTTCAAAAATACATAAATGTGCTGGGCATGGTGGCACAAACCTGCAATCCCAGTGACTCAGGAAGCTGAGGCAGGAGCGCACAAATTCAAAGCCAGCATCATCAATTTAGTGAGGCTCTAAGCAACTTAGAGAGACCTCATCTCAAAATAAAAAATAAAAATGGCTGGGGATGTGGCTCAGTGGTTAAGTGCCCCTGGGTTCAGTCCCTGGTATCAAAACAAACAAATAAACATAAATATTAGTTGCAAAAACATTAATTGTACCTTCCTGACTTACAAAAGAAAAAAGAAACAAAAAAATAAATAAAATTTTTATGAGTACCTAATAGAAAAAAAATTTCATTCATTTGATTACTCAACAAATATTTAATGGAATGTCTATTGTGGCAAATACTGATTCAAGTTTTGTGGATTCAGTAGTAAACAAGACAGACTGTCCCTTTTCCCCATAGGAGATGAATGAGAAATAGCTATCAATTAATGACTAGGTGCTAAGAAAAAAATAAAACAGTCATCTAATTAAGAGGGTTGCAGAATCACTAATTTGTTGTGAATTGTCAAAGAAATATCTTTGAAGAGGGGACATAAAAGCTGAGACTATAACGAAAAACAGTATCCAGCACAACCTGGAAGGCTAAAGCAAGAGGATCTCAAGTTCAAGGCCAGTCTGGACAACTTAGCAAGACCCTGTTTCAAAATAAAAAAATAAAAAGGAGTTGGGAATGTAATTTAGTGGTAGAGTGGCTGTTGTTTCAATCACCAATACCATGAAGAAAAGAGGAAAAAGAAAGAGGAGAAGAATGAAGAAGTGGAGAAAAGGAAGGGGTGAGGGAGAAGGAATCCAGTGAGGAATAAGGAGAATCTAGCAAATCAGCTGGCTTGGGAAGACCATGCCCCACAAAGAAGGGCAGCAAATAAGATTTCAAAGTGCCACAGCCTTTTCAACATCATCACTTGGGAAAATAAAAATTAAACTATGACCAATGATTTATTCATGGGAACTCACTTTTAGACAAGTAATAAGCACAAGGAAACTTTCAACAGAAAAAAAAAAAAAAAAAAAAAAAAAAAAAAAAAAAAAAAAAAAAAAGCAACTTGAGTCTAAAAAATGGCACCAGAGCAGAGTTTTTTGAATCAGAAAGGATCAGCATCAGGGTCCTAGCAAAATTAGCACTGTAGGTCACACCAAAAGCAATCATGTTCTAAGGTGTAGTAAGGCCAATATCTAGGGCTGGCATGCCTGGACAGGGAGGTGTCTGAGGCTTATAATAGGAAATATTCAGGCACACCATTCATAAATGAACTCTAGTCAGAAATGGATATTTCTGGATGTGTTTGTCTTCATCCTTACTTGACCTACCCATTTCAGATAGTCCAGAGATTTTTTTAAAAGCAAAAGAAAAACAACAGAGAACAAAAATTTGCTTTAACTGAAGTATATGGTAATGGATCTTTTTTTTTTTCTTTAGGCTTTTTTTTTTTGGTTGGGGTTTTTATTTGTTTTTTTGGAACTGGGGGTTGAACCCAGGATGTTGCGAATGCTATGCAAGTGCTTTGCCACTGAGCTGCATCCCAGCCCGGTAATGGATCTTCACTTCAGCCACATGCTTTTCACCACATGCTTCTGGCACCACAGACCTGAGTTAGAATCCTACCTCCAGCAGTAATTAACAGTGCAATTTCCCTTAGCCTCAGTTTTCCTTATCAGTAAAATGAGGCTAATACCACCCAATCTTACAAAATTGACAGTAATTACCAAATGAAAAAAAAAACAGGTGAAGATTAATGGAATTCAGTGTTATTATTGATAATCACAATATCAGCAAGAGGAATGAAAGTAAGCAGATAAAAGAAAATAAGGAAAAATTATAATCACGGAATACAATGTAAATTGTACTCACCTATAAACAAAAGCCCAGGGAGCTAAGCCACCAGCCTAGAGTTTAAAAACTGGTAGAAAAAAGACTGAAATCTTGCTTAACATCTAAATGTGGTATACCTTTTATAAGGTACTTTCATAAATCAAACCCACTTGATCTTCACAATAAGATACTCCACTTGACTCATGAGAAAACCTAAGGCACTCAAGCTAACCAGTCTGACTAGAACCATGATTAAAACTTATGACAATACTGTATGTCTTAAAACAGAGATTGGAAGTCTTTCTTATTAATAATTTGACTAATATGAAGAAGGATACCTTAGCAAGCAGTCATTCTTTTATTTAGTTCATAAGTTTTCAGTCATATATATAAAGATATAAATGCTTCCAAGCCATATTTAACACAATCAATCAGCTTAACATAAAAATATTCACATTAAAGGTCAATTTAGTTTCCAAAGACAAATTTTTTACATATTTACTTCCCACACTAAAACTTCAACTAATGTTGACTTAGAACAAGACAGCAAAAATTATTTTTATTCTGTTTGTACATGGTTTATTTCATGATAGGATAACTGGGTTACAGAGTTGCTAAATATTTTTTCATAATCAAGTGAACCATTATTTCTATAATTAATGACTCTAATATTCACATACTTAATGATTAGTCCTTTAAATTCTCCTTTACTTTCAAGTTAACCCTTCTGCAAATAGGTCAATCAATTCTTCATACTTAAGTAAGATGATTCACTTTCATATAATAATTATGTTACAAATACTGCCTTATTACCCAGTTGAAGGGACAGGTAGACTGGGAAGTGGACTGAATGGATTCAAGTGGAGATGAGCCAAATGAACAGTACAGCATTTAAATAATAGTCATATTTACTAAGATATGCCATGTATTTGAATGCCATCAAGAAAACATACATCTAGGGGCTGGAGAGGTGGCTCAGTGGTAGAGTACTTGCCTAGCATATGTGAGGACCCAGGTTAAAACCCCAGCACCAGGGCTTGGGGATTTAGCTCAGTGCCAGAGTGCTTGCCTAGCACTTGCAAGGCCCTGAGTTTGGTCCTCAGCCCTGAAAAAAACAACCAAAAACCCAGCACCACATACATAACTAAGTGCCGGGGCGGGGAAGATGAGATAAATAACTAAAATTACTACTCTCTCTTTAAAAAAAAGAAAAGAAAGGAGTTGGGGATTTAGCTCAGTGGCAGAGTGCTTACCTAGCACTCGCCAAGGCCCCAAGTTCAATCCTTAGCCCTGAAGAAAAAAAAAAGACAGAAAGACAAGAAAATATGCATCTAATATTTGTGTGCAAAGTTGTTAAGGTAGGAAAGAGCACCTGGCATGGCAACAACGGAGTTCAAAACAAATAAGGATGAAAAAGTAAGCAGTGGTCAGAACAAGGCGCAAAGAACCTTCAAAACATATGTGAGGAAGTTTAAACAAATCTCCATGAAAATCGAGAAGCACTAAAAGGTTCTGAGCAGTGGCATGTTAACAGTCTGGGTTTTAGAGAAATCTTCTGACCGCACAACAAAAGAATAGACGGGAAAGAATAAAGTTTAGGGCAATCAAATCTGAAAAACTCATTAACAGATTATTAAAAATCACTATTACTCTTTAAAAAAAAAAGAGAAAGGGACAGTGAGAAAGAGAGAGAGAGAGAATTAATTTTATTCAGTTTTTCATGTGGCCTTCGTTGCTCTGAGACTTCATTGTGTACTTGTGCTGGGGTCTAAACTAGCATACTCGAGCACGCCAGGCAAGCGCTGTAACTGCTGAGCCACGGCACCAGCCCCACTAGTAAGATTATAAGCAGTAAGATTTAGTCCTCCTCTCCCCAAGTAGTAAACAGTGCCAAGGGACCATACGAAATGCTTCACTTCATCTGATCTTTCGGGACTGATGCTACCCCAAGAATCCTGCTCATATGACCCTGAGCCCACTTCCCAGGACAGGTCCTCAGACAGGCATGTGCATTGCTAGGCCTAAAGCGGAGACAGCAGCAGCTGCTGAGGACATGGGGCTGTGGAAAGAACTTAGGCATTTAACCACAACTTAAAATAATAAATTTCTAATAAAATGCTTAAAAATATATACGTTTTATGTTGAGAATCAACAGTTTCTATCAAACATACACATAATTATTATTTGGGTCTAAAAAAACCTAACATCATTTATAATATATCATAGTGACCCAAGGTTTAAAATTTGTTAACATTTCAAAAAGATTTGAAGCAATTTGTCTTTGACAGACAAAAAGTTTTTCATTAGAAGAGAGATATAACAAAGTCAGAATTGATGTATTAGAAAGTTGAAGCTATTTGAAGTTAGATTTGCCAGAGGTTAATAACAGGTTGGTTAAAAACAAAAAAACAAGCAAAAAAAAAATCATATCATTCAGTGCAGGATCAATGAGTGGACTAAAGGCGGTTATTAATTATTAAAAAAAGAGTGACTGTATTGTACTGCTCTTCTTATTAGTGTACAGAGATGTATGGCCCTCACCTAAACAGTGAGCAAAACACTATAGCAAGTCTCTGTTGGCTAATGACAAAGAAATCCGTGAACACTGTGAGGCCAGTTTTCATCCAGCAAAAGTGTGGAAGCATGAAACACAGGTACTACTTTTTTTTTTTTTTAAAGAGAGAAACAGAATCAATTTTATTTAATTTTTCATGTGACTTTCATTGCTCAAGACACTTCATTGTGTATGTGGTGCTGGGGTTTGAACCCACAACCTCGCATATCCCAGGTAAGTGTGTAACTGCTGAGCCACAGCTCCAGCCTCCAGGTACTGCTTTTTTATATCAACCCAAATAACCAAGAAAACAAAGCTCCTCTGCTTTAACGTTATTTTGTGGCAATGTCATTCCAAGTACCAGTCATGTATGCTAAAAAAGACACTTGGAAAAAACTAACTCTGAAAAGGCAGAAATCAAAACATATAAATACATTTTATTTTCCATCCATATTCTTTTTATCAATATCCATGGAAAGGAAAAGATTGATCTAAGGCAACTAAAACCAAGAAACTGTAAAGTAGGAAAAGCTTGTCTTCTGCATCCAGTCACCCAGTCACATTTACATTATATTACTTTTCTGGTCCCTATTACACTATCTCTTTTCCTCCCCATCCTATTCCATCCCAAGTTTCATATTGTCTGGTACTCTGCTTCAATGTTCTTGAACACCTATCCTGGCCTTTTTTGCTCTTGCTGTTGAAATGTATTATGCCTAGTGTGGAAGATAGATAGCCTGTTCAACAAATAGTGTTGGACAAATTGGACAGCCATGTGTAGACAACTGAAGCTGGATCCTTATCTTTTGCCCTGCCCAAAAATTAAATCAAAATGAGTCAAAGATCTGGATATTAAACCAACAACTTTAAACCTACTAGAAAAAGAAGTAGGGTCAACTCTACAGGACATAAGAGTCGGTGGTGCCTTCCTTAACAAAACTCCTATGGCTCAAGCAGTAAAGTCAAGAATAAATGAATGGGATGCAATTAAACTAAAAAGTTTTTGCACAGCTAAAGATCTAGTCAAGAGCATCAAGAGAGAACCTACAGAATGGGAGAAAACCTTTGCCTGCTACACCTCGGACAAAGGGCTAATATCCAGAATATACAAGGAACTAAAAAAGCTAAACACCAAAACTACAAATAATCCAATCAATAACATGGGCTACGGATCTAAAAAGAAACTTCTCACCAGAAGAAGTCCAGAAAGCCCATAAATATACGAGAAAATTCTCTACTTCATTAGCTATAAGGGAAATGCAAATCAAGACTTCAATGAAATTCCACCTCACACCTGTTAGAGTGGCAAAACTGAAAAAATCGAAAAGAAGATGCTGGAGGGGCTGTGGGAAAAGAGGAACACTGTCACACTGCTGGTGGGACTGCAAACTGGTTCAACCCTCTGGAAAGCAGTGTGGAGAATCTTCAAAAAACTAGGGATGGAACCACCTTATGACCTAGCTATCCTATT
>PVKS010033459.1:0-21699 GCA_004027875.1 Aplodontia rufa
ATTGTTTCTATTATTTGTAATATTGCTATTAATATTTTTGTTTTGATGATCTAAGGTAAGATCACCCGTACTTCCACTCTTATTCTTGGAAGACACTTCAGTGACATGGAAGATAAGTATAAAAGACCAGAGACCAAAGACCTAAATTTAGGCTTCCTTTTACACAGTACTGTAATGACTACCTCTACAAAGCCCTGTTGTCACATGAGAGAGTTACAAAACGCATTAACATGGGCAAAGCATTTGTAATGGAATGGATAGAGGACAGTAATGGATATACTATTAATTTCATAGGCAGAGATTTGAAAGACGTAGGCACATATGCTCAGCCAAGGAATCAGAAGTTCACCAAATCCTGGTGCAGACATCACCTTTGATACATTGATATGAGAATAGGAGTAGGAATCTCAAACACAGGTAACACTTGATCTTGGTAAATTGGAAAGAATCACATGGACAAAACATCTTCATACAGCATTTTGCTTACCATTCACTGTTTTCACTAATACAGTTAGGTAAATTGGAGACTCATCCATGTAAACTAATGTGTTACAGAAATATTATATGCCAATATTTAGATTGTAAAAATCATACGTCCTTCATTATTACAGTGATATTACTCATTATATTATACACTTCAGTAGGTAAGAAAACCTACACCAGAATTTTGACCATGGTATTCTGCTGATTACATAACTGGGATTAATAACTTTTCATGTCCAGTTAATTGGACATTCAACACTTTTTAGTTTTGGACATAGGATCTTCATTCACATACACATTACCTTTAATAAACTCAGTATTTCTTTTACTAAACCTGGAATTACCTTTGCCAAATGTCTACTGGTGCAAATTCACCATTTTTCAAAAGAGATGTCAATATTCCTTTGTATCAGCATATATTTATTTCACCACTTTAACCAGACACGAGCTCACAAGTTATAATTAATAGTTCTGAATGATTATGACTCTTTTGGAAACTTTCAAATATTTCTGTATGCTTCTTTCAATTCAGAGCCCAATTCCAAGAAAGATTGTATTTTTGTTTTAAAAAGTAAAGAAAAATGGGTATGCATTTGTGTGTCTACATATGTGTCTATGTGTGGACACACACACACTACATCATTTATGTACTTATAAGATGATACTTTGAACAGAATTATATGCCTAATAAGCATTCATTAAACCAATTTATAATATTTTTTTTAGTGCAAATTCTGTACAGGTCTATGTTGGCTTGAACACGGGTAAAGAAAGAACAGATCTTATTTCCATGGTCTTATTTTCTCATAGTAATTTGTATTTAATTTTGGTACTTACCTTATATTATAATGAATACAAATATTTTTGTAGATGATTATAAAGTTATAGTTAATGCAGATATTTAAATATTTGTTAAGCAAATTTTAAAGGAGTCCATATGACTGATAAAAATCTCTATTCTCTTTTGCTTTCTAACAAATTAAGTGAGCATTCCTTTTTTATGTAAAGAAATAATTTAAGTGCTCATAAACAACCACTGATATTCTCATATTCAATTGCTTAATAAACACTGTGCCTCAAGTTTAGTAAATTAAATCTCTCCTCTATGTCTTTGCATTATAAAAACAGAATGCACCAATGAAAACATACAAAGATAAATCAACTAATATACTACATAATAGGATTTCAAATCAAGTCAGAATTAAGTGTCTAATTCGTTAAAATAGCACTGAATAAAAACGATAAAACGAATTATAAACATGCCAAGTGATTTGCATTTCTTATGTGCATGTTTTATAAAATTATTCTACAGGAAATAAAATAGAAAATAATTTATCAGTTAAATTTATTAGACTGTCAAGGGGTGGAATTTTTTTTCACTAGTTTTGTGGTTTTCTTCTGATATTCTTGGGAGAGCCAACCCAGGACCTTCAGCGTGTTAGGCAAAAGCTGTATCACTGAACTTTATCCTCACACCCACTTAATCTTATTAGAAATGTGATAATTTGAAGACTTGTCTAAATATATTTATAACTTAAGGTATTCCTTGAGGTAGTTCATGAGTCAATGAAAAAAGCTTGTAAGTCTAAGAACATTTCCTTTGTATCCGCGGTAAATGTCTCCTCAGTTAATATGCAGTATTGAAGTCTTGGATTTTTAACTTTGCATTTTCCTGAAAAAGAAAGATATATGTATCCTGAGTGAGACTGAGTGAGTTGTGATTTGTGAATGAGTGTGTATGCGAGTGTGTGTGTAGTAGTGTATTCAGGAAATTGGCAGGAGATATTCTTATAGGAAGTGATTATTTATTACCTTGTTTTATATATCATTATTTTGCTAAATTTCATGTAATTCTCGATCTTCTGATTTTTTTCTACTGATAGTAAAGACCAATTAATATATGTAAACTTGCAACTTTGCACTTTAAGAATCCATGAACTCTGAACAATAAAATAATGCAAGCCAAAAATAGGAAAATTCACTGATTATTGTTCTTTTATTTGAAAAGAAGTAGTGAAAAATATTATTTTAATGAACATTCAATATTCAGTTTATTTAATATAATTTTGATATTAATGGAAATTGAGTAGAACAAAAATAATAATGCATATGCTAACTTTATAGCATGTAGAGCCATTAAAGTTAATTTGGAAAGTATTAAGAATATCACTATTCTGAATGTGTGTGAAGCAAATAGATTATTGAAAACTTGGAATTATTATAAAAGACATCTTTACTTAAATGAGTAAGGTTTCTTGGAGTGAACAAATAAATCTAGCAATAAGTAGGAAAGTGGAAGATAAGTGGCTATCATAAAACCCCTGAGAAAAGTCACTGCAGACTATATAGTATCAGGAGAAATAAATCACACAGTTGCCTGCTCAAGTAGTCATGTGCTTCACCTAGAATACTTAAATTTCATACATTTTAGGAAAGGAAAGTAATTTCTACATTCAAAGTTCAACTGAATTTATAAGTTAAAATTTTGGTAATCATGTATTAGAATACTTTCTTCACAATTACATTGTAGGTAAAATGTTAATTATCACCCATATGAATAAGCAGGTGTTTTTATGTGTGTGAATATATATACACACATATTTAATTATGAATATATATTCACAACACACACTTTTATTTATATTTATTTATATAAATATTTATGCAGCTGGTATTAATTATTATGAATCTTAATAGAGAAAAATGTGGAAATGATAGTCTTTCTAACAAATTATGATGAAGTAATTTGGTAGGTATGTGAAATAATACTAAATGACTGTATGTCATATCATAATTTGAAAACTTATTTCAACTGGATTGGAGATCTAATCTCAAAAGACATCTGTAAGTTACACAGTAACTGTGTGCTGTGGTTTGGATGTACTTTGTGCTCCAAAGTGCTAAGAGCAGGCCCCATTTAATTGTACTGAAAGGTGTTAAAACCCACAGAAGGTGGGGCCTAGTGGGTTATTTAGGTCACTAAAGGTATTTCCCTTGGAAAGCACTAGTCCTTGTCATGTAGGGGTGGATTAGGTCTCAAGAAATTGAATGGATTGCTACAAAAGTACGTTTTAAATAAAGTGATATCAGTCCATGTATTTAGTCTTTTATACATGTGCAACTTACAGTTCTCACAGGGACTCCTGGCTAATGATGTCATCTGTTGTGCTACAACACAACACAAAATCCCTGCTAGATGGAGCTGCAAAAACTGAAACTTGTACCTTTAAGTCTACAATACCAGAAATTTTTTGAACCTATGTACTTTACAAGTCACCTAATCTCAGGTATTTGGTTATAGGAACAAACAATGGACAAAAAATATTAGAATTTCTGTATAATTTTTTGAAGTGGAAAATACTCACTAAAACAAAATCACATAACAAAATACAGTTTGCAACACAAAATTAAGGACTCTTGTGTATCACAATACACCATTATATAAGTGAGCATGGAAGCCACAGAATGATAAGTGGTGTGTTTAATAATTATATTTGGGGAAGGAATTTCTTCCAGAATAGAGGTACTACTAATCAATAAGTAATAGGGAAAAAAATAAATACAAAATTGACAAAATATAGAGTATACATTCCAAATCTGTGAATATGTTATTATAAAAACCAGAAACCATGGGTGTAACTCCAGGTGCAGGTTCTCAAAAAGGTAGCCAGACTTAAGAATGGCTGAGTAAAATCCTTTATTGGGATTGGTGACTCCTGGGCCAAATTCACATAGCCTCCAGAGAGAGCAGTGGGAATGACAAGCGGGCAAGGGAAGTGTTATGCAGGAGAAAATGGAGCTGGACATTGGTGGGGGAGATGGTTTTATCGGTTAAATAGGAGGAGTTGATGCATTTGATTTTTCAGAGATTGGCTATTGGATCTGTCAATCCATTGGAGTGTGTCTGCCAGTGTCTTGATTGGCTGTTCCTTTCATGGGCAAGCTGCCCTGTGCCCTGCCCCTTAGCCATCCTCCATGACCGCATGGGCTAGCTGAAGCCACACCCCCAACCAGCCACCATGACCATTCGGCCGTGTGGCCTGGATGAAGCCCTGCCCCCAGCCAGCCTAAGAGTTATTAGTATTTGAAAAGTATTTAAAAGGATCCCTCCAACAACATAATAAGGAAGAAGCAAAAATTACACATAAGAATAATATGATATCTTGGGAAGCATGTGGAACAATTAGTATTATCATGCAATCCTAGTAGAACTATGAGTTATATGCTCTTTTTGCAAATATTTGTTATGATCTTCAACAGTTTACTATGTACTTACATGGTAACCCAACAATTCTGTTTTTGTTATTTGTCCATTAAAAATATGGACCCACACATGACAAGAAAAGATTACTAAGTAGTAGTAATCATAATAGTGAGAACTAAAAAAGAAAAACAATAATCTATTCATGCATTAGAGAAAATTTGATATTCTGGTAATTATTAAAATAGAGCACTTTACAGGTATGGAAATGAATAAACTATAATTGGATGATGACTGTAAAAAATTTAGAAAAAAATGATAGTGTGTTTGTATTACATCCATATAACATTGAAACTCACCATAGGTACATGTATCTTATATCTAAATATGTGAAAGGAAAAAAGAGATTAATCATGAAGTCTGACATAATTATTTGTGGAGGAAAGAAGAAGGGACAATGTGGATGTCATCTTGGGTAGCTGTCATGTTCAGATTTTCCTAAGTGACGCAGTTTGTTTTTTATTTTATTTTCATAAAAATTAATTGAGCTTTCACTTTGTTTTGTGGAGTTTTCTTTATAGGTTTCATATTTTACAATGAAAATTGCTTAATAATAAATTATTATTAAGCAGTAACTGATTATTTATAAATAAAGGTTTATGTACATGAACTTTCTCATTCTATTTAATTTGCTTCAGAATTTCAAATTGTTTACATTTTTAAAACTATGAATAGTTAGACAACATAACAACCATGTAAATAAAGAGAATTTCCTTGGTAGAGTATTCCTGCCCCATCCCACCTCTGCTACCAACCCAAAAGTCAAAAACAAGACTCTTTTCAAGCCAAGGACAAGAAGGTTGGGACCATCCTTCCCATACCTGAGGTAAACCTAACAGCCAATCTTTCAGGGCTGCCTCAGCCTAGCTAAGAGTTAACCAGAGCTGTACAACTACTTAATTTTTTTCCTATGGAAAGCTGTCCTTTTCTTTTCACACATATCAAATCTGAATAAATATCTAAAGGACCTTTCTCCCCATACCTTCTCCCTCTTTTTTATCCTTTACAGGCTCTGCCCCAGTAAATTTTTGCACATGTTTGTATGTGCTTCTTGGAAAATCCAGACCATTATTTTTAAACTGAGTTATAATAATATAAAATATGAATGTGCTGAAATTATTTATAATTATTGAATTATTGTCTTATTAACTCAGTTTTATTTTATTTTGTTAAAAAGTTGCTTTTATGAGAAAACAAGAAGGAGAATTTTTGCTCATGCCTACTCTGTAGAGACGTATATGTATCTTTTTCTAAAATAGAAAACACAAATAGAATTTCAGGGTAAAGAGTGCATACATTTTAAACTTTAATACATCACACTCCAAAAAGAATATGCCAATTACTATAGTATAAACAAATGTGAGTACAAATTTCTTCAAATCCCCCATCTGCTCATACAGCTCATTATTAAAGCAGTAGCCATTAATGTAACCTACGAAGAATGGGAAGTGGTCAAAAGAATCTATGGATGACACAAAGTATTTTCTCTTAGATCAGCAATCAAAAACATTTCTTCATGAGGCCAGCGTGTGAGCTGAGTCTAAAGTATGAGTTCAACAATGATAGTGTCATGGGCTTCTGGCCACTAGTTTGTGTAATTTACTAGTGTTAGACAGGGATTAAGGTGTATACGATTTATTGAGAAAGTATTCTTAAATAAAAATCTTACAAGTGCTTGGGAAGTTATTCAGGAATGAGAAGAAAAAAATAAACAAAGCATCGTTTCAAGTGAACTCTTTTCTAGTCTTGAGAAGGCAAATAGGATGAGATAGCCATGGACATTCTGTGGCATGTTTTTGTGATGCTGCACAAATCCCCTGGTTAATAGTGACTCTGGTTGATGCCAGTTCCAGGGAGGGAGCACACCTGTGAGCTCATTGGTAAGGAAGTAAATAGCTTTAGTTATAGGAATCTGAGCAAGATGATGACATGAGCCAGGAGACTTATAGTTTTAATATCTACAAAAAGTTAATGTCATTATTATCCTTCCTATTTTCTGAGCTCACAGAATATATTCTGAGCTACTTAACATCTCTTTACAAATATATCAATAAAATCTCAAGACCACTATTTGCAATACTGTACTTTCAGTTTCTCTAGACTAGTGTTTTTCTATTGCTTCTTTTCTAAGGGAAAAATACAAACAATCTTATATCCAGTTGTTCAAGTCTTGAAGCTATCTTTGTTACCTTTCCCTCACACAACAGCTGTGTCTAATCCATTACCATAACAGTTATTACTGCCCTGTCTATATCCCCATGGGTTGTACCTCTGTTAGTTACCTCCTTTTCCTATTGATAATTCTTGTAACTGTTCATTTTAGGTGTTTCCTTACCAGACTCAGTTGACATATATGGCATGTTGGAAGTATAGGAGCTAATTTTTTTTGAGTTTGCAGCACAAGGGATTGAACTTAAGGTCTGTCAAGTGCAATGCAGTTGTTCTAACACTAAGCCCCAGCCCAAGCCCTGGAACTGAATAACTGAAACAATTTTCAGACAATGATGGGAAAGATTTGGTGGATTATTTCCCAACATTTTCATAAGAAATTATCTATACAATTTCCTAGAGACTCTCATGAGAAATGAGATCTAGGTATCCACACTAGGAAACTTGCCACTATCACATCTGAAATTTAAACTTTTTCATTTTTATTTTTAACCTTTTACTTCCTACCTTGCAGAGGAGTGCTTCCTTGGGTCACATCCAGAAAGTATTTACATTTGAATCTTTATCTAAGAGTCTACTTCAGAAAAAAATGACATAAATTTTACTGTCTCAATATTTTACATTTCTTTATTTTGTTTATAAGTACTGCCTTATATCATCTCTCAGCAGGATTAACACTGTAGTAGTTTTGAAGTATTATTTCCAGTCTTCAGTCTGTATCTTTTAAACATATTCTTTATTGTAAACCCTGTTATTTTCAAAATGTAAATCTGATTATATGTTAAAACTATTGGATAGATAGTTACATGGTTTTAGGATTATAAGCCAACATATTTTACATAATACAGAGGTCATTATTGTCACTCAGCAGCTAATCTTCCCAACCTTCATACACCTTTTTGAATTGCAATGAATTGATCTAAATACTACATTTCCTGCATTCATGAGCGTCTTAAGATACAAGTTCCATTCTGCCTATCAGAAGTGTTTCTATCAATGTGGGAGAGAATTTTGAGAAAAAATACCCTAACACTGTCTAAGACTATAATATTGTCAAATAGTTTTGAGAGATGGTATTTGTAGTGTCAAGTTGGCATTTCTTTTCTGTTATATTTGAAGCACTGATACTCATATCTGAGGAAGCAGGGATCTTCTCTTCTTTGGAAAACTGCAGTGAAGGGAAAATATATAGTTAAATGGCACCTCTGCATTGACCCCCAGAATTTTGAGAGCTCCTGATTTAATAATTATGTTCCAAAAAGAAATAACTAGAATGATTCAAATCAAAGGACTGAAATATGATTATCCAAATAACCTAGCATTTAATTGTTTGTATTTTTTTCTTCATTTTTTATTGGTGCATTATAGTTGCACATAATGATGAGATTTATTGTCATATATTCATAGATGCACGTATTACAACAATATAATTTGGTCTATTCACCTCCACACCCCTACTACCTCCCTCCTCATGTTCTCCAGATCCCTTGCTTCTTTATTGGTTATATATTTTTCCTAACATATCCAAGTACATTGACATAATTCTTATACCTAGGAATAACATTTTTTATATACATGACTATAGTATATACAGATATATACTTATAAATGCTTGAAGTGTACTATGCTTTAGCTCCGTTCCACTATTTCCCCTTCTACATGCTTCCTATCACCCCTTGTTATTATTAGATATAATTGACAATAGGATTAAACATTTACATTTCAACATGTAATCTAGGGGAACCATAGACATGTAGATGGGGGAGGGAAGAAGGGAGAGGTCATGGAGTGGGAGAAGTAGGGAGGATAAAAATGGATCTAGAGAGACAATCCACAATGTAGCCTTTGCATCAATCCTGTGAGAAGTCAAATGATGCTTATACGATTATTTAATTCTAGAAAAATTATTATACACAATGGTATATTTGTATGTATGTATATATATATATACATATATATATTTTACATCTTTTATAAAGGTTTAATATAGAAGAATCAAGAGAGAGGGGAGTGGGAAGTATGGGGAAACTATGATTAAGAACAAATGCATATCATATCACCACTTCATATACATTTGGGATTCTTTGACAACTCAATTACTTAATAAAATTTTAAAAAAAGAAAAGAAAAAAATAGTGAAAAGTGAATTGTGAGAAATATGCAGTATGTCAATATTAATGAGATATAGTTACAAGATACTGCATAAGACATTTGAATAAGCTATACTCCATGCCTTATCTTAATCACTAACAATCTATTTTTTGACATTCTACTCATTCTAAATTTGTTTTATTTTACTTTTTCATTTTTAATTAATTTGTGTGTTGTTTCAAGTTTTTTCAAACTATATTTTTAATTTTTGCTTGTAAATGCCCTTTATTTTAACATCATTTCATAAATGTCTATTTTCCTATGTTATCAGTAAAAGAATCATTTCTTTAGGAACCCTCTCTAAATTACTACTTTATTAAACTGGTAATTATATTTTGTCAGCCAAGCTTGGAGGTGCTCAACTGTAATACTAGCTTCCCAAGTTGCTAAGGCAGAAAGAGTACAAGTTCAAAACCAGCTTCAGCAACTTAGCCAGGCCCTAACCAACTTAGCGAGACCCTATCTCAAATAAAATAGTAAAAAAATAAAAGGCTGGGAATGTGATTCAGTTGTTAAGCATCATTCAATTCAGTAACAGAAAGAAAAGGAAGAAAAGAAACAAAAATCTCATAAATTAAATGTCTTTCATAGAAATGGAATACAGAAACATTCCACTTAATATGTGATTATTCAAATAGTATATTACTCATAAAACCAGAGAACATGTTTCACAGATATGACTATTTAGTCTCACTGTTTAGTCCAGTCCTTAGCAGTACAAAATCATAACTTTTGGTGACCACTCTCTGTTCTTGAAAGATTTAGAAAGGAGCAAGCCCTAGTATTAAAATGATATTTCTAATGAATAGTTTAGGTATGGGATTCAGATCTCAAGTTGGGATGTTAGCCTTATGTAAGAACCTAGGTGTCATTAGGGATAGAACACGAAAAGGAAATTTAGATATAGATTTTGGAGTTATTTGTTGTGTATCAGAAATTAAGAAGTCTATGAAACAAGATGAAGTAGTCTGTTGGTATGGTTGGAGTAGTAATTGGAAAGTTATTTAAACAGAGAAGAACATACTAAAATATTTACTTTTGAAAGAAAAAAATTAGCTGACAAAGCAAATGAAAGATCAATGGGTATAAGAAAGGCCCATTTCAGAACAAAAGTAAAATGTTTGTATAAGCAGTTAAATGAACAAATACTTGCATATCTCCATTAAAAGGAAGGAACTGAATAGATCTAGAATCTATACATTACAGCATGTTTGTGCTAGAATAGTAATGAGGCAACAATGGGAGAATGTTGAGACTATTGGTCATTGAAATTAGGATAGATAGTAAAATGACTAGATAGGACAGTGGACCCCATTCAACCACACCTAGAAGCTAACCAATAAAGAAAGAATAAGAGTCATGCTTAGGGCCTTCAAATGCAAAAGACCCTAAGGCTCACTTCTGAGAGCAATTGCTTGGTCAAAGAGGCAGGGAAAACTAAATGTGAAGCGTGAACACTCATGGGAACTAGTGAAGATTTGCTGCCTGTTTTGTACAGATTTTAACCAATGATTTTGGTGTTTAGTTTCAATGACTGTTTTACATAGAGTTGAACCAATGATGTTAGTGCTCTTCTCAATGTCTACTTTACATAAATATTAATCAAGGCTCATACACAAAAACAATATAAAACCCACCCTAGTACACTAAGACAGTATCCTGATTACAGATACACCTCCGTGGAGGCACTACTCTCCTTCTTTAAATAAATCCTTTGCTTTTACCCTTCCCTTCCCTTCCATGGTTGTCCATGGATTTTATTCTTCAGATTTGAGAAATAAGAACCCAGAAGAAGACTGGTGCAGAATTCCTGGGGTGAACTTCCACACCAAGAGTAGCAACACATGCTCAATAGTAGCAGGGAAAAAACCCAGAACTTAACTGGGTAGCTGCTAACACTATTGCAGCCACAGAGATCTGCAGCCAGCCCAATTTCTCAGTTTTAACTGGAAATAGCTGCAAACATAAAAATGGGCTACTTTGGTTGCAGAAACTTGCAGTGAGCCCAAACTTCATTTGCCAGTAGGAGCAGAGAATCTGGCTTCATCTCAAAATTCCTGCATCATTATCAGAAACACAGGAAAAGGAAATGGATGATTCCTTTATGTAGTAAATTTAAAAATTCAAACACAAAATAGTAGATTTGGGGATATATGAACAAATTCAGAAGATAAAGTTTGAAGTTAAAATTCCAGAGTTGATGATCCTGAATGCCTATTTAATTGAAGTCAGATTTGTGTCCCTATAGATTGGAAGAATGAAAACCAAGGGAAGTTGTGGAGGCAAGCAGAGCAGACATATTTTATTTAAGAAAAGTATAGAGAACAGAAGATAGGGATTAGAGGAGACTTCCTGCTCTGGTGGGAGAAGAGGATGGAGTAAAAGAGAGGTTGCAATTCATTGTTCCTATGGTCCTCCCTTGCATTAGCCATCATATTCACTTCCCAGTGCCTAGGAACATGGACTTGGAAGTTTTAGTCTTTAATCTGTGCCAGAGAGCATCTTCATCAGCAGGGAAGTCTGTAGAAAACCTTTTGTTAGCAGAAGGAGTGTAATACCTTTGTTAACAGAGGAGAGTGTCTGCATTTGGAGGACCATCTTTGCTGGTATTGGGAATGTCAAATTGATACGCATATCTTTCATCTGAGCAAGGGTTATGCTGTCCTCTTAAAAGAAAAGGGCTCATTTGTTCTTTATTAACCCCAAATTCCACTACACTGATTGTCTGACTTTATTTTTCCCTGTTTCAAAATTAAAGTATGTTAGACTTTATCTTTTTCATTAGTTCTTTTTAAGCCTCAGTTACTTTGACATAAATTGGGTCACTTCTTTTTACTTAACCATTCACTCTTATTATCTCAGCCCCTGAGCATACACCCATTATTGATTAATTGGGAATGGATTTTGACCCCATTGCTTATGGGACTGAGAAAGAAGAAAAAGATATTTCCCCACAGAAATAGCAGAAATTAAATTACCAGAAAAGGGAAAATTGGATGATAAATGTACTTTAATTATAATAAGTCCTGTTTTAAACTGATTCCACTTATGTATTCTTGGAAAAAAAGCACAGACTACAGCATTAAAGAAACAGGTGATGTTCAGTTAACAGTAAAAATAGTAAATAGAGGTGATTACTTTTTGAAAAATAAAAATAGGGCAAGGCTTTGATTTTTTCAACAAATTTTTACTGATCACCTTATATGTTTCAAAAACTATTCCTGATAATTTAAATGTATTAGTAGATACAATAGGTAAACAACCTTGTTTCTGATTTTCTTGAAATTAACTTTTAGTAGTAGGTTGACAAAGAAAGACAAATTATATAATTAAAAAAGTAAATTTTTAATAGTTTATGAGGTTATGATTGCTATAGAAAGAGAAAGAAATAAGAATAAAACAAAGCAATAAAGTTGTTGAATGATGAAAAATTATTAAAACAAAGAAAGTAGAAGAAATTGATGATAAAATTTAAAATAAATCTCCACTCATTAGCATATCATCTTTATAAGAAATATATGATAGTACATTGTTTTGTTCTCCAGTAGTATATTCATGAGCATATTTATATATTTAAAATTTGTTGTTATGATGCCGGTGATGTGGATGTAGGGTTCATGTCCTCTTGGAGTGGAAGAATGAAACTGAAGGGGGCTGGAGTGGTGGCTCGGCAGTTTTGGCACTTGCCTGGCAAGCACAAGGACCTGTGTTCAAACCCCAGCACCACATACACAACTAAGTGTTGAAGCAAAGAAGGCCATGTGAAAAACTAAATGAAGTTGTTTCTCTCTCTCTCTCTCTATCTCTCTCACTGTCCCTCTCTCTTTAAAAAAAAAAGAAAAGAAAAGAAACCGAGGGACACCAAGGCAAGCGTAGTAGATGAATTTTATTATAGAAAGCAGAGAAAGTGTTGGGCACTGTGCAAAAGATAAACGCTGCGCCGGATGCCATGACACTTCCTCCTCTGCTCCTCTTTCATGCTTTGCGCGCTCTGAGCAAAAAAGAGTGCATACCTGCACCTGAGGGCTGCTTCCTCTTTCTCTCTATACCTTCCGGTTGGTGATAGCTGACAACACCAACATAGCAGTCCCTCATTGGCTGGGATAAGCCAGTCTGCCGCTTCACCATTGGTTCCTTAGCTGTCTCCCCTCCCTATAAAAATCCATGTGCCTTGAAAAAAAAAAAAAACTGAGTGTGGTTGACTCATTTTCCCGGCCCAGAGGGAAGGGATTTCCAGTGAGGGGGGTCCGGAATTTTGGCCGCCAGCATTCATCCTCCTGATTCGGCCCCCGGGGAGGCAATCCGCTGGTTCGGATGCCCCACCTGCGCCCAGGGACGCTTGGGCAGTGACAATTGGTGCCCCGTGTGAGGAAATGCTCATGCTCCCGCTAACAGGACATTGCCCTCCAAGGAGACATTGAGTAAATTCTGATTCGGGTGAGTATGCCTACCACCCTGGTCTTAGGGCCATGCCTTCTTTCCTTTCAATCTCTCCTTATGTCTGCTGAAGGTGAATTTTCAAAATTACCTCAGCATTCTTGGGCTTCTTCTCTCTTCCCCCTGTTCCCCATGACAGCCGATGGGGAGCCCTCTGGCTCACCTCAACACTTTTGGACCCCGATGTTTGAGCCTGTCTTTGCTGTAGGACCCCTTATTTCTCTGATCCTTTTATGGTACTCCTTGTACCCCCCTTTGAAACTTCTTTATCGTCTCACCTCTGTCATGGGTCAATCAGCTAGTAGGATAGACCCTGCCTTGGATTCCCTACAAATTCTCCTTAAGAGCATAGGGTTGGAGCTTACTGATGGTCAGGCGAAAGCTGCATGGACCATGTTTACTAGGGTGGCCCCCTGGCTACCTGAAAGTAACTTATTTGATTGGGACACATGGGACCAAGTTGAGCAACTCCTTAGGGAAGCTCAAATCCAATCTGGGGATCCCCCTCCCCTCAGGGCATTTCCTACAATCTCTGCCCTTAAGAGCTGCTTTCCCCCACAACCTGACTACATGCAAGAAAAGCAACAGCCAGACCAAGACAAGGATAGTGTCCTCTCGGAGGAAGAGAGGCCTGCTCCCCATGCTCCAACCCTCCCCCTTGATTCTTTTGACTCGGCCCCATGGCTTGCTAAAGGTGGGTCCCCTTCTCTTCCACCCTCACCGCATACCACATCCCCCTCTAATCCATTTAGACCTGTCTCGGTTCCACCCCCCTATTTTGAATCAGGACCTCCCTCCGTCCTGCCTTGCTCTGATCCTTGTCAGTTGTTCCCAGTCAATGTTAACCCTGGGGGCAACCGCCCAGCCGCATGGTATCCCTGGGAGCCTGGGGAACTTAAGGAATTAAAAAAGGCCATCCTTGAAGATGAACCCAATGCCCCCTGGACTGAGACTATCCTCCAGGGACTAGCCCACCACCCATGCATGGTGGCGGACTCTGGGCGCTAGCCCGTGCAGTCCTTCTGGGTCCACTGTATGTAAAGTAGTGTGCCCTGTACAAAGAAGAATGTCAACAGCAGGTGGAGTGCAACCAAAGCGCTAACCCCATAATTCCTATTACTGTTGGAATGCTTACTGGCACCTCCTACCAATATTCATCAGGCATCCAAAAAGCAGCCATTCCACCTCCTTACCAGGATCAAATTCGGGCTTTAGCCCTGGCTGCATGGCGAAAGCTGGAGGAGGGACCCTCCGAATCCCCATTAGCCAGGATCAATCAAAAACCAGGAGAAGACCTCCCTGGGTTTATTAACAGAGTTGAAGGGAGCATTAAACAGAAGTTCCCTCCTGGTGACCTCAGTGATCATTTCATCAAAATGATGGTATGGGAAGGAATGAATCAGGAACATAAGATGGCTTGTTCTGGTCTTAAGGACCGATCTATGGAGAGGTGGATAATAGACACAAAGGACATTGGGACTCACTCCCATCGGACCCAGGCATTGGCCTCGGCCCTTCAAACTTCTTGTAGGTAGGATGTAGCCACTTTAGTGTGTGTGCTCCAACAGGCATACCCCAGGAAAAGTTCCACCTGTTTCAGGTGTGGGCAAGAAGGCCACTTCAAGAGGGAGTGTCCCCAGCAGGCAGTGGAAGGATTGAACTCAATCGGGGACTCCAAGGGGTTGGACCCTATTGCCCACCGTCCACTCCCTAATGCCCTGCGCACACCCTGCCTGTGATGCGGAAAGGGCTATCGTTGGGCCAAAGATTGCCGATCTAAAACAGATGCACAGGGTCGACCTTTAAGCTTCCCAAGGGGCTTACCCCAGCCCCGTTAAAAATTAGAGGCCCCCCAGGCAAGACTTATTGGACCATCTCTCTCGTACAGGGCATCCGACTCAAAATAATCTTCACAATTGAGAGTGAATCTGTTAAATGCTTAATAGATTCTGGGGCTGACAAGACAGTTCTAAGAAAAAAAGAGATCCCCCCCCAATGGAAGCTGGTTCCCAGACCCCCTCTACTGTGGGTGGGAGGACTAACCAGCTCTCAACAAACTGCTGGCTGGGTCTCATGGGTGGATCCAATTGGCAACTCAGGTGAGCTACACCCGCTGGTGGTGCCGGGGCTCACAGCTAACCTCCTGGGCCAGGACATATTAGGAGAGACTGAGGCCTACATTACCACTGACCATACGGCCTTTTATGGGGATTTATTAAATGAAAAAGAATACCAACAACAATTCGGGGAAGGCCAATGTCACCAAAACTCCCAGGGCAACCCCGACGTTGAAAAGATATGAAAGGGTTTACCCTGACTTAATCCCCTACCTCACCCCCAATCCTAAGGGCCACTGCTCCCCCTGGGGCACCCAAAATCAACTGGCTCCCAGGGCCCCCCATTTGGATGGAGCAGTGGCCTTTACCTTCTATAAAACTAACACAACTACATATCCTTGTTGAACAACAGATAAAGTTAGGACACCTCCAACAATCCATCAGTCCCTGGAACTCACCTGTATTCATAATTAAAAAGCCCAACAGAAACTGGAGGTTCCTTCAAGATTTGCGGCCAATTAATCAAAGAGTGGTTCCCTTCAGGACCCCTCAATGAGGCCTCCCATGGATTCCGGCCATTCCTAATGATCATCACCTGATAATCATTGATATTAAGGACTGCTTTTTCTCTGTCCCCCTCTACCCTGAGGATAGAGAAAGTTTTGCTTTCTCCCTTCCCTCACTTAACTTTAAGGGACCTGACAAGAGGTTTGAATGGATTGTTCTTCCTCAGGGATTGGCTAATAGGCCCTCTATCTGTCAACACTTCTTGTCTAATAACTTGCCCCTTTGGAAACGTGCCCCAACTTACTTGTCTATACTTATATGGATGACATTATCCTGGGGTTTCCCTGCCCAGAGACTCTTCAACAAGCTTTTGGTAACTGTATGCACCTCCTTGCCCAACACAATTTCCAGGTGGCTCCTGAAAAAGTCCAAAATATTCCCCCCTTCAAAATTCTTGGATCTATTCTCACTATAGATTCTGTCTTTCCTCTAAAACCTCAGTTACATATTAGGGATACTTACACCCTCACCCAACTTCAACAACTACTTGGGGAGATTAATTGGATGAGACCTGGCTCCCCATCTCTACAGCTGAACTTACACCCCTCTTCGACCTTTTAAAAGACCTTAACCTACAATCCTCTGTCCAACTATCCCCTACTAATGGGGAAGTACTTTCCAAGGTCCAACAAGCCATTAATTCCACCTCTCTGAAGAGATTTGACCCTAACCTACCTCTATTTTTATATGTTTTCCCAAGTAAAACCCTCCTCATGGCTCTTTTAGCTCAAAAGGGAAGGCCTATTCTTTGGATACACCGCTCAGTGGGGGGAGCTCCCCGCATCTACTCCTTAAACGACCAACTGGCTGATTGTACCATTAAGGGCAGGGAGCTTTCAACTCATCTTTTAGGGACCGATCCACATACGTTGATCATCCCCTTTAGGCTCAATGATCTTTTTATGGCTCCAGAGGAACCACGCTAGGGTGGCACTGGCCATGGAAGGATTTATTGGGAAAGTTGATTGTCATTATGGCCCCTATAAGTGGATGAATTCCTTCAGGAGATTGGATTGGCACACCCCTCCCCGTCTATTCCTGTCTCATCCCGAGCCTCGGGTCCCTACCATCTTTACGGACGGAGGCCAACGAGGCACATTAATGGTGCTTTTCTCTTCAAAATCTGGCCCAAATTAACCAGATCTATCTCTTACCCATGAGATCCAGGTTTCAGCCCAGTTTAAGGAGCTACATGCAGTTGTCCTTGCTCTCATTAAGGTTCACACAACCTTTAACTTGTTTTCTGATAGTCTGCATGTTGTCAACCTCCTCCCTAACCTTATTCATGTCCACATTAAGATGGATGACAACCCCATCACTCCTCTTATGATCCAAATTTGCTATCTTCTAAATAAAAGTATTAATCCCGTATATGTTCAACACTTGTGGGGTCATCAGAGCTTGACTGGACTTCTGACCTATGGTAAAGCTCTCACTGATTTCCTCACTTCCAATCCTCCTGAGTGTTACACACTCTCAGAAGCTGCCTCTTTCCATCACCTTACTCATGCTAATTGGAGAGGCCTTCACCATCACTTTTCCCAGGTCACAATAAAAGACCTAAAAAAGATTATCAAAACTTGCAAGTCCTGCCTCCCTTTCCTACAAGTTCCCCCCCTTCAGGGGCCTGGAGTTAACCACAGGGGCTAAGACCCAATAATCTCTGGCAGACAGACATCACCCAATATTCCCCCTTTGGGAAACTTAAATTTATCTTCATATCTGTGGATACCTTCTCCATGCTTGCTGGGCCTCTGCACATACTGGTGAGAAGGCCAAACATATCGTCAGCCATTTTCTTCAATGTTTTACTATCCTGGGCCTACCAGATCAAATAAAAACCGATAACAGACCTTGCTTTATTAGTCAATCCCTAGCTAACTTCTTCCAACAATGGAACATTACCCACACCACGGGAATTCCACACAATCCTAAGGGTCAAGCCATAATCGAAAGACATAATAACACCCTTAATTCTAAACTAATAAAACAAAAAGGGGAAGCACTCCCCCCTCATGATCAGTTAAAAATTGCCCTATTTACATTAAATATTTTAAATTTTTCCAAAGGGGACCATTTCTCACCCTTTCAAAAACATTGGGCCACCAACATGCCATATCTGACACTCAAGGTCAAATGGAGAGACTCCCTCACGGGGATATGGAGAGGCCCTGACCCATTGATCACTACAGGGCAAGGATTTGGGTGTGTTTTTCCAACTGATGAGCCCAAGCCAATTTGGGTCCCAGCCAGGGATATTAAGCATTGCCCTCCTAGTACTGAAATCCCTCCTAACGAACACCCAGGGGATTCAATCTCCCCTAAGGAGCCTTCCCCTTATGATCTTTTTCAGGAACCATGATAATCCAACCAATTTTGGTGCTCTTACTCATGGAGAAGCACTTGACACAGGCTGGCTTCGGTAATGCAAGTGATCGATGACTTGAACACAATGCCCACCTCCATTCTGGACCTTAGAAATCAGATCGACTCCCTTGCCACAGTGGCTCTCCAAAAATGCTGTTTTTATGCCAACCAGTCAGGGATTGTCCAGGACAAAACAAAAAGCTACAGGAGAGCTTTTTCTGAACAGGACTCAAGGGATGGATGCCTTATCTTCTTCCTTTTCTAGGACTTCGCTCTCTGATTTTCCTGCTCTTGACAGCTCATGAGCGTCCAGGTACAATATTAGCAACTTGCCACTGCTGACCCTGATTATTGCCCTTTAGACCGATGATGGGTAAGATCTTCTTAAAGGGAGGATAACCTAAGACAGACCTTCTGGGCTGGGTTTTCCCCCATAGAGACCATTGACTGTGCGGGTATCCAGATACGGGCAAGATCCCCTAAAAGGCTAGGGGACGACCTAAGACAGGAGCCCCACCCTGGTCTCCGGCTGCTTTATTGGCGCTAAAACAAAACAAAAAGTGGGAATTGTTGGGCACTGTGCAAAACACAAATGCTGCGCCAGACTCCATGACACTTCCTCCTCTGCTCCTCTTTCATGCTTCGCACGCTCTGAGCAAAAAAAAATGTGTACCTGCACCTGAGGGCTGCTTCCTCTTTCTCTCTGTACCTTCCGGTTGGTGATAGCTGACAACACCAACATAGCAGTCCCTCATTGGCTGAGATAAGCCAGTCTGCCGCTTTCACCATTGGTTCCTTAGCTGTCTCCCCTCCCTATAAAAATCCATGTGCCTTGAAAATAAATGGATTCTGAGCTGCCATCAACTGAGTGTGGTTGACTCATTTTCCCGGGCAAGAGGGAAGGGATTTCCAGCAAGTGGGGTCCTGAATTTTGGCCACCAGCACTCATCCTCCTGATTAGGCTCCCGGGAGGCAATCCAGCTGGTTTGGATGGCCCCGCCCATGCCCAGGGACGCTTGGGCAGCGACAAGAAACTAAAGAATAGGGAAAAGAGCAGACTTCCCCCAGAGTGGGGAAAGGGACAGAGTCAATGAGGCAGTGAGCTTTGCCCTTTTTATATGACGTCCTCTCCTGGATTGTTCAGTGCTTCCCTGCCCCTGTACCTAGGACACAGGTGTGGGGAATTCTGGTCCAGTTTTTGATCCATGCCTTAGGCTCTTTGATCCATGCCTTAGGTGCCAATAGAAAGAATGTGGGAGTGTCTGCATCTGGGCCTGTCTTGTCAGACCCTCATTAGCATTGGGGGATGTCTTTGACTTCTCAGAAAAGATGACCATCAGTTAATTTTCTCCTTAACAATCCACGTTGTTCTACCTACACTGAACTGCCTAACTTTTTCTGCCTCATTCCCCCCCCCCCCCGCTTAGGGAAACCCAAACTGCTTTGGGGGTTCAGGTGATGATAAATCTTGTTACTTCAGGCTGAAAAAGGGGCATCGTTGTGGGGCAAGCAGTTTTGGGTCTTCCCTTGATAATGTTTGGGTTGAATAAGGAGTGATAGTGGTCATTTGGAGTGCTCGTCGGTGGCTCCATATTCACCACAATTTGGGAGTTCAACAGATCTAAATTCGGTGTATCTGCTGAACTAAGATATCTAAAAGTTAATATCAGAATGAAAATTAACATTGAGTTTAAGAGAGTGAAAACCAAGTCTGTTATTTGTCTCCTGAAAGAAACACATAACATAATTGAAAGTCTAGGGGTATACAGAAAAAAAGATATCTAACACAGTAAACTAAATAGCAGTAGCTAAGACCTCAAATAAGAGTATAAGAATTAGTCATCAGAGTGTAAGAGAATGTAATGTCTCCTTCAATAATTATCTTAAAGCCATTCCCCATTTGGTTTATCATGATGGAATCTTGAATGTTTGAAAGTAAATTTCTCCCTTAAGGGGTAGGACAGTCTTGGACTATCAGGAATGCATGAGAAAACATCATCCTGTCCCATTTATAACTTAATGGGGGAGTCAAGATTCTAGTTACAGGCCCTCCAGACACTCCTTGCACTGTCACAATATTAGGCGGGGGATCCAGTGTAAGAGACAAGTACAAAGGCTAGCACCAGTGTCAAAGAGGAAACTGACCTTTTGGCTCCCCACAGAGAAGCATATAATAGGAATAACTGAGCCATAAAAGCTGAATTTGACCCTGTCAGGCATGTGTGTGGAACTTTGGACCCAAGGGCATGCACCCCTGGGGACATTCATTCCTCCAGTTATAACCTTGACAGATAGGATAGGGCCTTGGTGGTGGTAGCTTGGTGTTTGGCCTGTGGGCACTACTGCAAGTAATGTCCCCATTTTTCACAATGGACATAAGTCCTTTTCATGGCTTGGGGTCCATTCCATTTCTCTCCTCTATTATCCTGGAAGCTTACTCCTTGCAGGGTCAGAGCCAGTCAGTGCCTCAGCTTTTTAGTCTCTATGTTCCCTTTCTTTCCTCTTCTCCTGACCATTATTACAAGAGATAGAGGTTGCAAGCTAGGAGACATTATCTAAAGACTGATCAGAGCCATGTGCCAATTATTGTAATTTCTTCCCAGTGTCTAGGGCCCTCTGAGTGATAAATTTGTCCTTTGAAATTATGTGGCCCTATGGACTCAGGGTCCATGATGATGTGTTTTCTCAATGCCTCCCTGAGTTTCTACAGAAAGCCTGTAGGGTTTTCCCAAGTCTATATTAAGTATTTAGTTAATATACAGCCTTATATTTCAAACATGAATCAAAGAAACATTGAAAGATCCTTTTTGTACAAAAGGTAGCAAAATGTTTTCACGTTCCACATTGCTAACCTTTAAAAAAATTAGGCTCTCATTATTACCTCACAAACATGCAGTTAAATTTTTATCCCAGTATAAAGTCAGGTTACTCAATTCCAATTACAAAATATTGAATGACATAAATAAATATGCTGCGTTCGACCAGTGAAGCGACAGTAAAGACATGTACACTCTTGTTGCTTGTGGAGATCTCTCTTTATTCAGGAAGTCAAACAGCTTAAATAGTAAAAGTGAACCAATCCATAGGCTGTTGCTATGAGGAAGAAAACTCTGCTGCTGGCTCCTATTGGTTGTCCCTAGGTGGTCAAATGTTGCAAACACAAGAACCAGGAACAGCAAGAGGTCAGCTGACTTGGTTCGGACAGCC
>PVKS010033460.1:0-21696 GCA_004027875.1 Aplodontia rufa
TGTCCAGGAGCTACAATCTGAGACCATTTTTTGAGTTATTCTTAACCCCTATGTCACACAAAACACTAATTCTCTAAGATGTTGGTCCATCATTTATAAGAAAATCAATTAAGGTAGTTGTTTGGGAATTATTATTTTTATTATCAACCATTGAGTGTCTGTGGAGTATTTAGGTATCGCATGCTGTTGGCTCTAAATAACTGACTTCTCAGCATGAGCACCTGAATTTTCATATTTAAGGATTGTTGCATTCCATTTGACCCTGAGAGCCTGCATGCCTGTTTCAGACATGCTGTCCATGCTCCGAACAATTTTTATCCTTGTGATGTGACATATCTCTCAGAACACAGGCACTGCGGTGTCCTTTCAACACAAGGTTACATTTTATTCTTTTAAAATAGATTTAATGTCATTTAGAAAAATGTCAGGTGAGTTAGATCCATGAACCTCAGTTGCCCACTGTTCAAAAGTGAGGTGATATCATGAGTTGATTCTTTAGAGTAATTTATGCATTAGGTTTTTCTTACTTGCCTCTACAACTGATATGTGTCTTGTGTAAGACACGTACAGTAGTTCTGAGTAGGCATGATTAGGGCACATCTGCTTATAATATACCAGGATTATGCCTCTTTGGGGTCCGGGTTCTTTTAGGTGCAGACACCTGGCCCAGAGCCTCCAGGCTGCATGTTCAGCCTACTTGGCTCATCAGTGAACTCAGCTCCGCAGAAGGAATTCTGGGAAAGTTCAGAGGAGCAGCAGTCTCTAGAATAAGGGTACAACCTTGCAGGTTCCTGAGCTTAACAAGACAACTATTGTTCAGATTTGTCAACACTAGGATATTAATTCAGGAGCAGGAAGAGCCTTTTTGGTAAATGCCCAGAAGGTAAATATTTTGGACTTAGAGGATCACACATGGCCTTTGTCTCAAGTACTTGCCACTTCATTTTAAAAGTAATCACATCTAATACATATGCTAATCAACATGGCTGTGTTCTAATAAAACCTTATTCATGGACACAGAAGTTTGAATTTCATAGATTTTTCCATATTGCAAGAAATAATATTCTTGAACTTTCCCCCAATTATTGAAAAAACATTCTTAGCTCATGGGCTTAAAAAAAATAGGTGGCTGGTCCTTTTGGCCTGTGGGCCATAATTTACTTACCGTTGGATTCAGACTTGACATATAACCAAATGATACTTTGGGAAAATATACGAATGGATGGATTATTTAAAAGGGAGATTTAGTGTTCAGTTAATGTGCCGATTTCTCTCATTTAATCAACTTGATTGACATTAATTTCTCAGAGAGTCATTATTTCTATTTGCTGTTTGCATAATGAATATTTGATTATGGACTTTTTTTTAGTGAAAGCTACAAACATCCCTCAGAACATACCTTGAAAAATGTTATTTAAATACATCTGAGCAAAGGTAGAATAGCATGGTTGGAGAATGTCCTTTCTTATGTGATTTGAACAGAGACCAGAGGACAAAAAGCTCATAGATGGTGTCATTTGCTCTGTTGTGAAGTGTTCAATTTTCTCAGTAGTTTTCTTTTTCTTCATGCAAGAAGTAAAAACACATGTGAACCTTGTAAAATCATGGCATGGTCATGGGATTCTTCAGTTTGTCAGTGTGTTTGAAATTTGATTGGAAATAACCAGGAAACATCCTAAAGATAACATTGAATCTTAGTATTAGATAACAAGTTTGAATGCAAAAGAAACAAATAATGCAGAGTATCTATTATGAAGACTGAATATCTTAAAAATTATACTGTGTGAAAGTAGAGACCCTGTCTACACGTGCATGTTGTGTGTTGATACAACTATCCACATTTATTTTGATAATTTGATCTATTCAAACGAAGGAGAGCAGATTCTCAGGGCATTGGAAATATGGCAGGGAAATGGATTTCCTTCCTAAAATTCAAAGGGATTTTAAGTACATCTCATATGTGAGACATTTCAATAATATTACTTCCAGAGACTGGTCTTTACAGACTAGTTTTTGCAGAAAATGATTGTTTTTTTTTTCTTTTGCATTTTATTTTTCTTCTTGCCACAGTGTCTTTTACAGAGTAGTTCATGGGCTGATATTGTTGTGACACTGAGATATTTTTTAACTTTGAAGTTTCTAAGATGAATAGTAGGATATTTTGTTTTCTTTACATTACCATTTTCTATATTATTTTATTTAACCCAGGAGTAGTTATAAGAATTTCTCATATAGAACATATCACAGTGTAACCCTTAACCTCTTGCCAATTCTTAAGTCACTTTTTATTCTACAAAAAGTGTGATGTTGGTTCAATCTCTCTGGAAGTCATTCACACAGACTGAGTAGGTGAAGATGGTAAGAAGGGCTCAGGTGTGCCAAGTAGACTGTAGACCTTTTGGACCTAGGTTGAAGAGAAGCAGTGACAGAGGAGCTAGTAATATAGAACCTATGAGTTCCTCAACTGGCTGAGTGCTTTGGTGACAATGACAATGCACTTTCCAGTGCAGGTGGAGACTCCTACAGTTTGGATAGGTGCATCTCTCCTGTTCCTTATCACTCAAAATTCCAATGTTAGAATTTGTGAGTGTGTGTATGTGTGTGCATGCACACACTTGTGTATATGGCTATTAAATTTATACTTATTTCTTCATTTTGCAATGATAGGGCTCAAACCCTAGGTGTGGCACATACTAGGCAAGCATTCTATTCTCAACTATGTCCTCAACCCTAAAATTTCAATTATTTCTAATGATCATAATAAAGATATCCTATTTTCACTAGTACCTCTTGAATTACAAAGTTGCATATTCACTGGTATGAAAGTTAAGAGTTCATTACACTTATAATTCTTATTTTGTTTCCAAACTGTTTCCCCAGATGTCTGCATTACTCTGTTTCACACTGTGACAACTGCAAACAGCTCCTGGTGGAGTCTTGGTTGTTTAGTTGTCTGCTCTCTTGTCCTGTCAGTGCCTAAACAAAACAGCATTAAACAAACAAAAAAATTTAAATTTTCAATTTGATTTAAGAAACAGTGGGACTCGGGCCAAGTTATTTTAAGAGTGTATCTTAGTGGAGAGATTTGATTGGGTAGCTATATATTCTATAATAATAAAATTTTAAACTGCAATTGAAAACCTACCTTTATAATTTTCTTTTTCTTTTTGAAAAGATGCTTGCCAAATTCATTCTGGGACTGGTTGTAGGTGTCACTTTCCATGGGTTAAGGAATGGTTGTACTGATATCCAAAATAGGTAAGTAAATTCAGATCCTGATTTTCAGAGAATGCTGTCACTCTATTCAACCTCATTGACATCCATTAAGAATTTGAATTTATGACATACAAGGTAAATTATGTTGTTGTGTTATGGAGTATGAACAGTTAGTTTATTGAAAACTGAATGAGAGTTAATTTTCCTTTTCACACATGTGTATTCATGTAGTAGTAAACCACACACATCACACACATCACAACCATATTTAAGAGCACAGTTAGGTGACATCAACTACCTTCATGCTGTCAAATGTCACCATCATCCAACTCCAGACCTTTTTGTTATCTTCCCAGATGGAATCATCAATCCACTAAAGAATAACCACCCATACCTACCTCTGCCACCTTTGTAACCATTTTCTACTCTCTTTAAATTTTGTTCTTCTAGAAACCTTATGAACATTACATAATACTATTCATTTTATTCAGCACCCGGTGCAGTTTATCTCAAAGAAAAAGAAAAATGTGTCCTTCTTAACCATCATCTCCTCAGGTCCCATATTTTGCCTCTGGCAGTCTCTATTCTACTCTCTGTTCTTAAGAGAACAATAGTGTTATAATTTACACATAAGTGAGAACATGTGTCTTTTGTTTTTCTCTGTCAGATTATTTTATTTAGCATATTGTTCTACAATTCTACCCATGTTGTCACAAATAGCAAAATTTCTTTTCCTAAGGCTGAATAGTATTCCCTTGTGCGCGCACACACACGCACACACACACACACATTTTCCTTATATGCTCATCTGCTGGTGAGCAAGTGGATTGTTCCTTAATTGACTTGTGAATAGTGTTGCAAAGAACATGGTAATGTAGGTACCTCTTCAACAAAAGGACTCCAAATATTTTGTGTAAATACATGGAAGTGGGAATATCAGATATATTTTTTTAATACAGCATTTATCTGATTTTCTTGTCTGTGAACACAACCCTGTAAACCTATTCAAATCTCTACACAGAATTGAAATCCACTTTCTCAGTTTCATAGGTTAGAGAAAGTGCAAAGAGATCCCAAAGAAGAGAATTAAACCTTTGGCCTTCACAGCAATTTTAGCTGTTGAGGCAGCGATATTAACCCCTTAAGAAAACTTTAAAAATCTGGTTCCAGAGATGAAGCTGACTTTTTTTCTCACTGGAAAATCAGTCACTGATCACCTCCAATGTGAGTCAAAAATACAAATTAAAATAAAGTTAGTGCTCAATTTCTCCAGAAAACATCTGAAGAAACAGTTGAAGGTCCTCCTTATTTCTCTGGAATTTTCTTCTACTACAACCTTTAATGGTTAGCATTTCACTTATTTAAAATTGTGATTAACAACAACTTTCTCAATATATTTTCCAAACATTTCCTCCTACACGATACACACAGTGCATGGTTTTGAGATCCTGTGATTCTGCTTTATTTGGTTAAGTAATGGCATCTACACAAGGCATAAATAATGTACAAGTAGAGATGAAAAATCCAGAGATCTCTGCCTTTAGAAGGTGAAAAGGTAACATAACTCTGGAAAACTGTTTTAATAATTGTCTTTTTGTAGGAAAATACTATCTAATCCGATAAAGAATAAAATTCATTTTACCTGAGAAAAGGATTGAATTTTATGCTTATTCTTTCATTCAAAAGCAATCAGACAGGAGTCCACTTCAGACATTATGAACTTTGCTCCTCATATGCAGAAGGCTTATTTTAAAAGTGTACAATTCAGAATGGCTGAGCACAAATTTTTAATGTTTTTACCATAAAAACCATGAACAATTGAAGCAATGGATCTCATCATAATTTGTTTAATTTCATTATTCTTTCACATTGTATTCTGGAAGCAAGCATAGTACCATTTTGAACCCAACAAATATGTACGTATGATTTGTCAAATTATGAGTAAAAAATAAATCAGAACTATAAGCTGATCTAGTTCTTGAGTTACCACCTTGAGAAGAATTTGATACATTAAAATTTTTAATAATACTTGTTTACTGTAAAATAAATTCTTATTTAACATTAGAAGGAATTGCACTGTCCTTTCTTAGAATCATGAATGTTATTGTATTTTTATATGTGATATGATAAATTGGATTTTTTGCTCTGTTCCATGTTTATGAAATTGATTGTCAACTTAATATCATGTCTATTTCATAGCAAAAGTTACATAGCTGGTTGTCTCTCAGGTCTGGATATTTACCATTCATTTTCATTATCATATGAACTTTCATCTTAAAAAAGCCTGCACCTTTAGTCCTTCATTGATTAGGTGGGGGGAAAAATCTGCCTAAGGAGTCTTTTTCTTTCTCGTTAAACTGGTTGGGATTATTCAATTGGGTTTACATTCATAAAAACCTTCTTTTTTCTGTCATTTAAATGATGCACACAGGATCTTTTTGTTTTTCACTGTCAGTGCAGGTGTCTGTTTCAGAAAGAAAGCCCTTCCCTGTCTTAGGGATGTTGGTGTGCTTTTATGAAATCCTTATTTCTGTTGAAGTATATATTAACTGAGCACTTCTCTTTCCAAACCTCAATTATTTTACCAAAAAAAGGAAGTATTATATTCTTCATGCAGGTGATGAAATTACTTTTTATTATGATTAAGCATCAGTTTGAGTTCTGTTTTGAGCACTTTGGAAATCCCATAGGAACGTGGCTGTCACATGTCAAGGTAAACTCTCACGGCTGCTGATAGTCATGTCCTGGGTGCCTGAATAGGGAACCAAGAGCAGGTTCCCGCCACTGTCTTTTATTTTCCTTCCTCATGTCTTACTTTCCTATTACTTCATTTTAAAACCAAACTGGATAATTAAATATTTTAACCTTTGGAGATTTATTTAGTATATTGTTCACTGTTTCTATGAGTTAAATTGAAGATGAGAGTATATTTATGTTATCTTAAGCTGTCATAGCAAAATACCATGTATTTGGTGGTTTAAACAATAGAAATTTATTTTGTCTCAATTCTAGAGTCAGGAAATCTGAGGTCAGAGTTCCCTTCCAGCAGGTCAGGCTCCTGTGAGGTTCCCTCCCTGGCTCATAGATGGCCCCTTGACTCAGTGTCCTCTCGTGGCAGAGAGCAGCTGGTGTTTCTTCTTCTTACAGGGCACTAATTCCATCTCAGGGGCTCCACTCCCACAATCTCTTCTATTGCTTGTTACTTCCCTAAGGACCTACATACTGTCACATTGGGGATTATTTCTCAGCATGGGGATTTTAGGGAATACTCTTCAGTGCACAGCAACATACAGCAGAATTTCAGAATAGCCATGGCCTGGAGTCCCCGGGCCTTCACTGAGTCTAGAGCTGGGAAGATACCTGATAAGGTCTCTGTTAAACCTGAAGAGTTCTACTTTTCTTTTTAAGATGTATGTGATTTTGTGTTATTTCTGCATGGAGTTCTGTAGGAAGAAACCAGCCTGAGAGTAGACTGAGGTGCCCTTGTTCCCTTTCTGTCCTGGCAGAGCAGGAGTGCTCTTCTTCCTGATGGCCCACCAGTGTTTCAGCAGCGTGTCAGCTCTGGAGCTCTTCACGGTCCTGAAGAAGCTCTTCATGTGAGTTGTCTCTCTTCTGGTAAGGGGCATTGCTGGCTGCTGGGCAAACTGGTCACATCCAGAATTGGTCCAAGAATGCAATTCCAGAGAGCACTGGTATTTATTTTTTTCCCTTGTGTTCTTTATGTTTTAAATTGACATATATAAATTGTATATATTTATCATGTATAGTACAAGCTTTTGAAGTATGTATAAGGATTACCAAAATTAATTGAGAAAAGCAGTGTGGAATAGGGTGGAAAATCAAGAGCATGTGGAACATGCTACCAAGGGAAAAGAAAATTCAAGGCTAGGTTGTGGTCAGGAAATATTATTTCTTCAGAGAAAGCAAGGAATAAAGGAGACAAAAAGTATCTTTAGTTTTAGAAAATTATAGGTCATATTGACCCTTTCAAGAAATTTTTCAGGAGGTTTTCTAGAGATACAGTGGTGGGTTAAGCAGCAAATTGGAGATGGGATATAAAGATGACAAAGTTTGTGACAGAGCATAGTCCTCATTGGATGAAACAGTGGAAAGAGTCAGAGGGCAGCCTTTCAGGGAAAGACAGATGTTTTTGCCCCTTGTATTTTTCAAAGATGAGAGGGATGTGCCCATGTACAGCCCAGAACAGGAATTCGCAGAGAGGGAAGGAATGAAGATATTGGTGGAAGTTTGGAATTTGGAATGAATGCATCAGGAAAAGGAAAGATGAGGATTTGGAAGCTGACAGAGGAGAAATGATCATTCAAGGAAGAAGTCTTTTGTATTTTATTATTTTTAATGTAAAAATAGGAGTAAAAATTTAGTGACCTGAAGCTGCTTGTGGAAATTGGAAAATAGCAATGTCACCTTCTTCACACTCATAATTGTGGAGAACAAAAAAGCCTCCATTACCAGTCGCATTAGCAGGCTCAGCGAGAGCAGGCTGAGGGAGAGAAGCTGCAGAGGAGAAGCAGAGTCTCAGAGGAGGGAGAGGAGGTGCAGACTCTGTGTCCCTGGAGGGGTGATGCAGGGCCAGATTGGGCAGACGCAGGGGTGCTGTCCTGAGAGAGGATCACAGTATTAGCCTCACAGGGCTGATCCCCCGGGAAGCTGTGCTTGAGGTGGAGAAGTGCCTGGGGTTCAGCATGGAGCCTGTGGGCAGCTGCAGCGTCAGACCCTGGTGGCAGCAGGAGTCTGCACAGCAGCGTTTCACCTGGTCTGTGCCTTCTTGGACTAATCTGGGGTGTGTGATGTGTGTTTTTGTTCTGTAGACACAAGTATATCAGTGGATACTACAGAGTGTTGCCTTACTTACTCGGAACTCTTTTATCTGATTTGATACCCAAGAGGTTTTTGCCAAGTTTTGTTTTCACTTGTACCCTATACTTCATGGTAGGTAAGTAATAAGGCAAAAAGGATGTGTCTTTAGTCTTGGATATATTGAGAAGTTAACTTCTTTTTGCTAATATGTTTTTGGTTCCCAATACTATGAATCAAGCTGTAAGGAGGGAAGCATGTAGCTGTTGTATACTGTCCAAAATGAGTGGTTAATGTGAACACCTTTCTCTAGACTTTTTCCCAACTGAACTTTAAACTTTATTTACAAAACTATATTTTGCTGAACTATATTTTACTGAAAGATGCCAGGTGTCATAGTCAAATATGTAAAACATTTGTAGAACTCAGAGATTATGCTAGAGGTGCTGGACTACTTATTGCCTATCTGTATTTTTTCTCTATATAGCTCTAAATATATCTCTATCTAGAGATGAAATATACATAGGTAATACCTCTAGTATCTATAGAGATATGTAGAGGAGATGAAAATGTACACATAGTTGTCTCTTGGTGCCCTTCAGTAATGAAAGGAAGATGGTGACTTTGGGATTTATTGATTTAATTAAATCACTTATTTGATGAGGTAGATAGAATCATTTGTGTTTTATGCTCTGAACTTACTGGAGGCTCAATAAATTAGGGCTTCTGTATGTCTCACTTATTCATTTACACACGTATGTGTGAACGCGTGAGCACACCCACACACACACCCAGAATCTTCTTGCTTTGACAGCACACTACAGGATTAGAACCACTGATAGAGCTTAAATCCTTCAATTTACAAATAAGAGGCAAGCCACAGGAATTAGTGTTCCTGTAGCTGTTCCAGATCTTCAGACCATATGACCCAGACCGTTAGCTCATGATAGTTGAAAGTAGTTTAAGAAAACTGAAAGCCTCATTCTCATTCACAGAGCCATGTGGCAATTTTTCTAGGGGGTCTTAGGTTATGAAGATACCTTTCCTCTGTTACTTGAAGGGAATCAATGAAACTGGGACACCTGGTGGTTGAATAGCGGTGATATTTTTTGTTCTGCTCTTAGTTTCTCAGAATATTTTAGTGTTATTGGTCACTAAAGAGTCCCAGATACACAGTGAGCTACACAGCTGGACTGACTGCATCCTTTCTTTCAAAGGATCAAAACCAGCAGCGGACACTTTCTTCATTATGCTCCTTACCCTTACAGTGGTGGCTTTTACATCCTTTTCCTTGGCACTGGCCTTAGAAGCAACACGTGTGGTGAACATCTATTTCGTATGTATGATGGTGAGTGTGAACTGTGCTTCTCTGCGAGGTACCTCCTTGTTTCTCCTGCACCTTCATGTATGAAACTCTGCCTGGAGGATTCTGGGAGTGGAACTCTGATGCTCTGGGGAGGCCAGAGACTGAAGTACAGTTCATATTGGAGAATGTACCACTCCCCTCCTTGCTCTCATCCAGGCTTTTTGTGTGTGTGTCTAAGTTTCTAATGTGTTTACTTAACTTAGTTTCCACGTCCTTACTAATGAGTTTTTGAAAGAAACTTTTTAGTGATTATGAAACCTTGATAAATTGGAACATCAAAAACCAGAATAATGATTGGCCAATCCCCTCACTGAGACCCCAGGCTCTCTGACTGCCTTTCATGCTTGGGTTAGGGGACTCCAGCTGTTTAATCAACAGAGGGGGGTATGGTTGGATTCACTACTCTCCAAGTTGAAAGTGAGACTTGATGAGAAATGTGATGGGGGTCCATCTTGGATATCAATTGCATTTTGATAATATTTAAAAATTCCTGGATAATTCTGAAGTCTACCATATTAGGTCACCTGTTGTCTGGGTTCCTAAGAATCTCTTACATCAATATATTTTTGTTTCATCTCTTTAAATAATTGTTTACTAAGTTTTAATCTTTCTTGCTTCTTAAGTTTGCACTCATATACATGAGTCAACAGATGAAAAAAATCTGTTCACGTATTTTCCCCATAAACATCAACTAAACAGAGATTCTTAGCCTTTTAGTGTACACGTCCTTCCTGCCACAGTAGGAAGATATGTCTTTCAGCGACTAGTACATGGCACATACATTTTTTGAAAATTTATTAGTGTGTTAGTCATCCATACCATTGGGGTTCATTTTGACATAAACATGAGCGTGACTTAGCACACAATCTTGCCAGTTTCCCTCTTCCATTTCTGAAATTGGCAACTATTCATGTAAGTCATTGAGAAAGTGATGTGTGTTTATATTTTATCTGTTATAAAGAAAATTTCCTTCAATAAAGTTGTTTTGTTTGATTTATTTTTTACATTGTTATGGTTTGAATGTGAGGCATCCACCAAAAGCTCGTGTGAGATAATACAGGAAGGCTGAGGTAAAAATATTGGGTTATGAGAGCCTTAACTCAATCAGTTAGTTAATCCCCTAATTCTCTGATAAGTATTAGCTGGTAACCTAGGGTGGTAGGGTGTGGCTGGAGGAGGTGGGTCTTGGGATATGCCTTTGGGGTATATATTTTGTATCTAGGGTGGAGTTTCCATCTCTGCTCCCTGGATCCTTGTCTTCTACCATAATGATCTACCTCCTTTTAAGCCCCAAGGAATGGAACCAGCCTTCTGTGGACTAAGACCTTTGAAACTGTGAGCCCCCAAATAAACTTTTCCTCCTAAAATTACTCTTGTGGGGTCCTTTATTCATAGCAATGAAAAAGCTGGCTAAAACATACATTGATTGTTATTTAAAAGTTTCTATGTAAAATTTTAAAAACCACTTGTAATATTGCATGTTACTCAGAGATGCTGTGTTAAACACCAAGCACTGGTTAGGTCAAGTCTACATACCTGCAGGACACCACAGCTCTGTCATTGTGCATATCCCAGTGCACCTAGCACCCGTGAGGGCGAGTGTTATGCAGACCTTTTGCTGTCTCTCATTATCTCCAACATTCCTTCCTGAATCTCCGTTGTAATACTGCTTTCTCACAGCTATAAATGCAGGGATTGTCCATGTTTTCTGCTGTACCTCACCATATTATGCTGATTATCAGTTTGAGGCTTTGGAAAATCTGAAGCCTGCATTCAGAACCCCAAATTATTGTTAATGTCATGGATGCAAAATGAAAACCTTTGCAAATAACAAATTGTATTTCTGTGTGAAGGCAGAGAGGGGTATATGATGCTCAGGAATGTTATTATTTGTGTTCCTAGAGTGCCAGGATTATTAAGAGAAACACATGGCAGTGGTATAATTAGAATTGTCAGTAATCAGCCCCTTGTGTCTGTGAGTACAGTATTGGAAAATTCAAATACCTGCAGATGAAAAATATTCAAAACAAAATTGTACTGTCCTGAACATGTTACTTTTTTTCTTTTTAGTCATTATTTTCAAAACTTTATAGATCATATGGTTATATGTATATGATAAAACTACCTACAGGGCTGGAGCAGTGGCTCAGCAGTATGGCACTTGCCCAGCATGAGCGAGTATGTGAGTTCAAACCCCAGCACCACATATACAATGAAGTCTCAGAGCAATGAAATCCACATAAAAAACTGAATAAAATTATTTCTCTCTTTCTCACTGTCCCTCACTCTTTAAAATAAAAAAAAAACTACATACATAGCATTTATATAGTATTAGGCATCATAAGAAATATGGAGATGATTTAAAATATAAAGGATATATATTTTTTAAGTATAAAAGATACACTTGAGGTTACATGCAAATACTATGCTAAATTAAAATAAAGGATTTGAGGATCTGCAGATTTGAGTATCTGTGTATGGGTCCTGGAACTGATCTCCCTTGAATATCAAGAGCTAAGTGTATTTCTTAATCCTCCATTGTACACAATTAAGGAGGAAGTTAAGGACAGAGTATTGACAATTAAGGATCTTCCAAATATGGATTGTATTATATTTTCTTTAACTTAGAACCATAAACAGCCTTAACCATGCAGAATTACACACATCCAAGGAAGATTAATGTTTAGAGCAATTGCAAAGAATTTCAACAGTCTCTCCTAGCAGAAATGTGTGGAAGGTTGTAAGTTTCTTAAAGTGGTTCTTCTCTAGCATTCCTCATGAAATTCCTAGACCAGTTCTAATTTATGATTTTTGCTTTTTTAGATTTTATCAGGTTTATCGTTGTATTTGGGAACCATGATGCCTCAGCTCTCATGGCTTCAGTACTTCAGTATTCCTTATTATGGCTTCACAGTAAGTGCCTTTTCTGTCACTGAGTGGGTCCAAAGCTGGGAACAAAGAAAATGAAGGCTACTCATCTTGTATCCCCTGCCATGACCTGTGAATATCTCCCATCCAGGAATTTCTTTTCAGGAGCAATGGATGAAGATTTCCTATTAGTCTTCATTAGCAAAAGGTCAGGGAGTCCTGTGGGGTTTGCCTCAGTCACCCCACTGTTTCAAGGAGAAGAACTGCAGAGACAGTAAATCTCTTACTAAAGTAGAAAGATTGACTGATGAAAAACATTGTGTTTCAGTTCAAAAAAGAAATGAATGAGAGAATGGAAGACTAGACTACATAGTTCATTTTGAAAGGGAAATAAGAGAAACAAAAGCTATGCAACACAGCTAATTTTATTGGCCCTAGCAAATTATTCAACTCCGAAGAAAACTGTGTCCTAATACAGTGTAACTGAGACTCTAACTCCTATAAGTGGTTTTGATGAAAACTACAGGAAATGATCATCACCATAAAAGTCAGCAGTATTCAAAGAGCAAATTGCATCATTTTATTTATTGTTTATAGTGTTAAATAGTTAAGTATAAAAAAACAAGGGGCTCTAGAGACATATACCCAGAGTCTCCTTCTTGTTCAGTTGGAAGCAACACCCCAATCCCAGGCCTGTTGATCGCCAAGGGCAATATATTCAGTTTGCTGTGGCAGACTGTGAATATGTGACTTGGTATGCCTTTGCAAATAACAAAAAGGATTAAACCCAAGAATATAATTGTGATTATACATTGTAAAGTTTCTGAAATTTTAAACCACCTTGTCTTGCTCTTTGTGTCATATAGGCTTTGCAGCATAATGAGTTTTTGGGTCGAAACTTCTGTCCATCACTCAATATAACATTCAGCATTAACTGTCCCAACTACGTAATGTAAGTTTATGTCCAATGTCATAAGGGGTTTCCTCATATGTGTGAAGAAATGTAGAACTTCCCTGGTTTTAGAGCAGATATGAGCTCTTTCAGGGTTACATACCTTTCCAAGCCTTCATTTACTCACTTGTAAGGCGAGTCATTGTGCATTAATGCATGGGAACATGTAGTACTTCTACTACAGTCAAAATTATATTTAATGTGGAGAAATATTTGGAACCTTTTGAAAGATCATTTTGATGTTTGAGTTTTGATTTTAGAATCCAGTGATACTAAGTTCTCAATTTTCAGAACATCTGAGATTAAAATGGGCTGCTTTATTAGTTTATCAATAGCTTATATTCTTTGAATATATGGATTCTGTGCTTTCAGCCCAATCCTTATACCATAGTAAGACCTAACAGGGGAGCCAGAGCATGGAGGGAGCAAGAATTGCCTGGCCCATTCCTCTGCTCACGTCTTTGGGAGATATCATGAAATCCAAGGCTACATAGCCCTGGGGTAGGGGAGGCGGGTACACCCAGGCGCTGACTTGGAAAACTCCATGTCAGTGGCTATGTTCTTTAATAAAAGAAACAGATTTCAGCAAGTTAGAAAGGAAATCTTGTGTTTGTATCATGTTTTTAAAACAGAACTGTAGGCTTTAATAAAATTTGATCTTGCTTTACATTTTCAATATTTTACTTTTCTATTACTGTTCTTAATCATTTGATATTGATACAAAAATTAATGAGAAAAGAGCATGTTGGAATCCTATATCTCTCTGGATATTCAAATAATATAGAAATAATTCTTAGCAAATTTCTGTTTAGAATTACTGAAAAAATCTCTAGGAAGAGAGGTCTTCTGTACTATGTCCACTCTCCTTGATTTGATCAGGGTATGGTATATTTGTAACACAGTCACCACCAGTCTGTTGGTCAGGATACAGTGGTTGGAAATGGCGGACCAGATAAGAAGGAGCCACCACAGGCTTCACATTCACATAGGACTTGTCCCCACAAGAAGGAGGAAACTCATTTTACAGCGGAGAGGCTATGTCTCTTTTAGGACCTGCTAAATGTCAGATGCACAAAAATGGCAGCAGGCCATAACTGTGACTACAAGGTTTTAGTGCCAATGCTTTTCCTCCTATGGCAGGAATGCTCTGTCCTGCTCTGCTATAGATACTTAAGGTCTGAGTCTGATTCCTGGGTATGCAGGTAACATCCTACAGCTGAGAGTCTGCTATGCTCATCACACTATTGGTGCAGGAGCTATCAGGCTCTGGCTGGAAGCCCTTGCTCCCCTCTGGTCTTTGTTTTAGAATTCTTACACTGTGCTTTCTGGATAGCTCTCTTGTGGCTGAGCTGTTTTTTCCTGATCAGGAGTAAGTGAAAATTTCCTTAAATGTCTCTGCCCTTTGAAGAGGGCAGCGTATAGACTTGGAAACAAATGAATTTGAGAATACCAGAAATTTTGTTCAAAGCGTGACTCTACACTTAGCCTAGATCATTAAGCCAGATTCCCCTCCTCTTTTAAATTTTTATGATATCTATACCCCTTAAATTATTTCAGGTATTAAGTAAGACATTAGGCACAAGTTGCTTAGAGTATAAAACCAAACTTTAAGTATTCAATGACAGGTAGTAATTGTATCTGATGGGTTAATGATTAAAGATTTCTTTAAGAAACAGCAATATATTAACAGATGCTAGGAATGAAGTTATTTTTTTCTGTGTTTAATTTCAGATGTCATGGTGAAGAATTCTTGATAATGCAGAATATCAATCTCTCACCTTGGGGCTTGTGGAAGAATCACATGGCTTTGGGTAGTCTGATGATTATCTTTCTCATAATTACCTACCTAAAATTATTATTTCTTAGAAAGTATTCTTAAATTCCACTTTAATTTACTGTGAATCACTTTTACATTAAAACAGCACCATGATTTCAGTATCTAATGGAGTTTTTTTTATGTCTTCTGTTTGGTTTTATTACACTGATCAGCAACAATGATTTTTTTTACATTTTTCATTGGTGCATTATAGTTGTACATAACAGGATTTGTTTTCACATATTCATACATTCACACAATATGAGAATATAATTTGGTGATATCCCTCCCCAGCACTTCCCTCCTCTCTTACCTCTCCCATTCCCTGGTCCCTTTCTTCTACTGATTTCCCTTTGACCTTTTTTTTTTACTTCTCTATTTTTTATTGATTGGTGGCAACTATTTAGTATCTTAGAGGTGCAAAATATGCTTTACTTTTTTATCTCCCCCTTTTCTTGTTTCCCTCCCATCTTCTTACCCTCTGTCCTTCTCTTTCCTCTACTCTACTAAACTTCCTTTAGCTCCTCTGTTAATGTCTATTAATTTGGACTTGAATGGTTATTTATGTAATCTTATCCTTCCCTCTCCTTTTCCTTTATTTTACTCTTGCTTCCACATATGAGAGACCTGTGTGTTTCTGAGTTTGCTAATTGCACTTTGGATGATATTCTCCATTTCTATCCATTTACCACAAAATGCCATAATTATTTCATTCTTTCTAATAGCTGAGTAGAATATATGTGTGTGTGTGTATACACAATTGTATATATATGTATATAATACACAATTTCTTAATCCATTCATCTAATGACAGGCATCTGGGTTGATTCCATAATTCAGCTGTTGTGAATTCAGCTGCTATTACTGTAGTATGACAATTTTAGTTCTTTTGGGGAAATACCCAGGAATGGGATAGCTGGGCCATATGGTGGTTCCATCCCTAGTTCTTTGAGGAGTCTGTATTCTGTTCTCCATAGTGGTTATACTTGTCTTTACTGCCACAAACAATGAATAAGTGTACCTTTCTCTCCACAACCTAGCCAGCATTTATTTTTTTATTCTTTATCTTTGCCATTCTGAATGGACTGGGATGAAATCTTAATGTAGTTTCAACTTACATTTCCCTGATTGCTAGAGATGTTGAACATTTTCTTATATATATTTGTTGGCCTTTTGTATTTCTCCTGTTGAAAAATGTCTGTTTAGTTTATTGCCCATTTATACACTGGGTTATTTGCAGTTTTGGTGTTTTTTCTTAACATTAAAAAAAACCTTAGCAATGACTATTTTAAATAGAAAATATCACAAAACAATAACAAACTGAATTATATATCAAAGAACCCATGTCAAATTCTAATAAAATTACATATTGCCTATTATTTTATCTCATCACACAGCAAGCATTAGGAAGAAATCCACGCTGACTTATTGACCAAAAATAAAAAATAAAAAAAGAGAGAATTTAACTCTAGTAACTCTTGACAAGTTGCTAATATCTCTGGTATCAATTTCCTCATATTCAAAGTGAGTGGACAGGTTAGGAGCACTTTTGTTTTAAAAGTCTGTGTATCTATGATCTGCCTTTCTTCAATAAATAACAAATGTATTAATGCTGTAATAGCAGTAAGAACCCTAAAACACTTTGGGGAAAAAAACAGTGCTATTTCTAGGACAAAAAAAAATCATCCATAATGGTAGAAAAATCACATCTTCAAAATGCTGATTGAAGTTGGTGGAACTTACTAATACTTCTCTAGTGGAAATAGCTCAAGACTCTTGGCAGGGACTTTGGGCTGCAAGTGGAGAAGAGGGTCTGGGGTCTAGGAATGTGGGTCTTGTGCCATTTCTTGGAATTACTGGCTCTGAAAATTCATTTCACCTCCTCAGATGTCTCAAAGGTATGTAATCTGGTTGCATCAGAGAGCTTTGCTAAGTGACATACATGTCTGTCCCTGCCTATTTCACAAAAGCAACACCTGCAGAGCCGCTCCGTGAAGAACTTTCCAGGGCTGGCTTTGGCCATTTCCAATGTCCTCTGAGCTATGAAAATGTTAGACCCATGGTTTAATAGCTGTTCTATCTGTCCTTACACAGGATCCCCCCATCACTTCTACACCTAATTAATTTCTACATATTATCTTTATTCTAACTTTACCTGTAATAGAGATGTATTTACCAGTACTGTAGATGTGTCTTAAAACTTCTCTTTAATTGAAAGATAATATAACAAAAAGTACAGTTCAATGAATTTCCATAAAATGAAGATGTGTGTGCTCCTACCAATCTGGGTCAAGAAGTAGAACACAACCAGCACAGGGGGCCCCACGTGCCCCATGTGGATCACTGCTTCCTCTTCACCCCATGGGTTGCTTCTGAAATGGCACTTGGATATTCTTCTCCATTGCAGTTATCAGAAATTCATTGCAGCTCAGGTTTGTGTTCTTTGGTTCACAGGCACATGCTTAAGACCATCTTCCACTTTTAATAAGTTCTTAATATTTAAATAATTTTCTATTTACAGAAAAGTTGCAAAGACAGTGTGGAAATTTCCCATGTGCCTTTTCCCAAGAATCCTTTAATGTTAACAGTTTATATACCAAGCTCCATCAGTCAAAGGTAACAAAGGAATATTGCAACATTATTGTTGATCAAACTGCACAATGGTTTCAGATTCTACCACGTTTGCCTCATATTCTTTATTATTGTGGGATCTAATTCAGGACATCACATTGCATCTAGCTCTCCAGCTTAGAAGGAAATACTTATAGGAATTAAGAGATCTGGGAAATCACCAGATGTAGACCCCTGTGACTATGGTCATTTTGTAATATCTTAGCCACCAGTGGGTCCTCTGCCTTGATGTTGCAACATCAGTATAGGAATATGGATTTAGATACTTATCTTTAAATTTTAAGCAACATTTTTTCTCTTTATGATGTTTGATTAATGCATCAAAAAATCTGTTTTACCTAATTTGTATGTAAATATCAAGGTAAATGAATTTTTCCAATTATTAGTGCTGTAACTGCTTTTTCTGTAACTCTGCCTTTCAGTTCCCTACACATACATTTTATTGCACAGAACTATACATCCATATTTATAGACAACATACACCTAACAGATTAAAAGTCAGTCAAAATCATCAATATCTCCTTTTAAATTATTAATAATTGAAACATACACTTTTATGTATCCTTTTCTGTTATAATTACCTTTTTACATAGCTTTATTGTTGTAACAAATATTACAAAATTATCATCTTATCACTTTTCTTTTCTTTTTTTTTTTATTCATTCAAGATAGTCTTACATTTAGGAGGGAATCATTCCCATACAATCATGAACACATGCATAATGACAAAGCAAGCCAAGTGTGATTCCATTCCATGGTCTCCCCCTTTAGATTCCCCCCAATCCCATGCCTCCCTCTACTTAACCCCTGTGTTAGTTGGGCTTCTCATGGAAGTTGAAAGTTTCCCATTGGGTTGATACCCCCATACTGCCTCCCTCCAGCTGCCTTGCTATCCTTCCTATTCCCTCCCCTCTTCTCTGCCACCCTCCCTTCATCCCCCAGCATCATAGGCAAGGTTCCCCCTGCTCATGTAAATATTCACTCATGTTGAGGTTATTATTAGCTTAGCCAACTATCAGTCTGTTTCCAATTATATTCTAGCTTCCACATATGAGAGAAAGCATTAGGCCCTTGAGTCTCTGAGTTTGAAATATTTCACTCAGCATAATTTTTTCCATCTCCATCCATTTGGCTGAAAATGCCATGATGTCGTTCTCTCGAATAGCAGAGAAAAATTCCATTGTATATATGTACCACAGTTTTTGAATCCACTCGTCCAGTGAGGGGCATCTGGGTTGATTCCATAGCTAGTAAATTAAGCTGCTATAAACATTGATGAAGCTGTATCTCTGTAATATGCCAATTCCAGCTCTTTTGGGAAATACCCAGGAGTGGCATAGGTGGCATAAGGTGGTTCCAGCCCTAGTTTTTCGAGGAGTCTCCACACTGCTTTCCAGAGTGGTTGCACCAGTTTGCAGTCCCACCAAGAAGGTAACAGTGTTCCACTTTTACCTTAGCCCCTCCAGCATCTGTCATTATTTGTATTCTTCATTTTTGCCACTCTGACAGGAGTGAGGAGGAATATCAGTGAAGTTTTGAATTACATTTCTCTGATTGCTAGAGATGTAGAGCATTTCACATATATTTATGGGCTTTTTGGACTTCCTCCGCTGAGAAATTTCTATCTAGCTTCCTAGCCCATTTATTGATAGGATTATTTGTGGTTTTGTTGTTCAGTTTTTTTAGTTCTTTGTATATTTTTGGATATTAGTCCTCTCTCTGAGATGTAGCAGGGAAAGACTTTTCTCATTCTATAGGTTCTCTCTTGCCATTCTTGACTAATTCTTTAGCTGTGCAGAAGATTTTTAGTTTAATGGCATCCTACTCATTTATTCTTGGCTTTAATGCTTGCACTATGGAAATCTTGTTAAGGAAGTCGGTTCTGACCCTTATGTTGTGTAGTGTTGACCCCACTTTTTCTTCAAGCAGTTGTAAAGTTGATGGTTTAATTTCCACATCCTTCAACCATTTTGATTTGATTTTTGTGCAGGATGAGAGGTAAGGATCCAGTTTCAATTGTCTGCATATAATTGTCCAGTTTGTCTAGCACCATTTGTTGAACAGGCTATCTTTCTTCCACACTATGCTTTTGCCCCTTTATCAAATATCAGATGGTTAAAGATTTGGGGGTTTGTCTCAGTATTTTCTATTCTGTTCCACTGGTCTTCAATTCTGTTTTGACAATAATACTATGCTGTTTTTGTTACTATAGCTCTATACTATAATTTCAGGTCAGGAATTGTAATACCTCCTGCTTCCTCTCTCTTGCTTAATGTTTTAGCTGTTCTGGGTCTTCTGTTATTCCATACAAATTTGAGAATTGCAGTTTCAATATCCGGAAAGAATGTCATTGTTTTCTTGATGGGGATTGCATTGAATTTGTATAGGGCTTTGCATAGAATGGTAACTTTGACTATATTGATTCTGCATAACCAAGAACATGGAATGTTTTTCCATATACTCAGTCTTCCACAATTTCTTTTTTTAATGTTTGTTAGTTTTCATTGTAGAGGTCCTTCATATCCTTTATTAGATTGATACCCAAGTATTTTATTCTTTTTGAGGAAATTGTGAATGGGACAGATTTCCTGATTTCTTCTTCAGTTGACTTGTTGCTGGAGTTTAGGAAATCTAATGATTTATGAGTGTTGATCTTATAACCAGCCACTTCGCTGAAATTGTTTATAAGCTCTAGACATCCTCTGGTTGAGCTTATTAGGTCTTCTAGGTATAGGATCATGTCATCAGTTAAAAGAGACAGCTTGACTTCCTCTTTTCCTATTTGAATTCCTTTGATTTCCTTCTCTTGTCTGATAGCTCTGGCTAGGGTTTCGAGGACTATACTGAATAAGAGCGGTGAAAGTGGAAATCCTTGTCTTGTTCCTGAATTCAGTGGAAATGCTTTCAGTCTTTCTCCATTAAGAATAATGTTGGCTATGGGTCTGTCATAAATGTTCTTACAAAATTAAAGTATCTTCCTTTGATCCCTGTATTCTCCAGAGTTTTAAGCATAAATGGATGTTGAATTTTATCAAAGGCCTTTTCTGCATCAATTGAGATGACTATATGATTTCTATTTTTAATTCTGTTTATTTATTATTATTCATTTGTGTATGTCGAACCAGCCCTGCTTTTCTGGAATGAAGCCCACTTGATCATAATGTATTACCTTTTTAATGTGTTTTTGGATCCATATAGCTAGAATTTTATTAAGGATTTTGGCATCTATGTTCATTATGGAAACTGGTCTGTAGTTTTTATTTTTTTCTTGATGTGTCTTTGTTGGGTTTTAATATCACTGTTATATTTGCTTCATAAAAAGTGTTAGGGAGTGTTCCAACCTTTTCAATTTCATGGAAAAGCTTATAGAAGACCAGTGTTATTTCTTCTGTAAGGGTCTGGTAGAATTCTGCCATGAATTTATCAGGTGCTGGACTTTTCTTTTTTGGAAAGTCTTTGATTGCTGATTCAATTTTGCTACCTGAGATTGGTTGGTTTCAAATTTCAATATCCTCTGCTGTTAATTTGGGAATGTCATATGTGTCCACATATTTGTCCATTTCTTCCAAATTATTGAACTTTGCAGAGTATAATTTTTCAAAATAAGTTCTGATAATCTTTTGGTTTTTGATTGTGTCGGTAGTGATATCTCCATATTCGTCTTTGATTTTGTTGATTTGCTTCACTTCATTCTTCCTTTTGGTGAGGTTGACAAGGAGTCTATCGATCTTATTTATTTTTTCAAAGAATCAACTCTTTGTTTTGTTGATAATTTCTATTGTTTTTTTTTTTGTTGTTGTTGTTCTCAATTTCACTGATTCAGCTCTGATTTTAGTTATTTCCTGTCTTCTATTAGTTATGGGATTGGATTGTTCCTTTGTTTGCAGGGATTTGAGTTGGAGCATAAGACTATTTATTTGGGCTTTTTCCTGATTTTAGATGAAGGTACTCAGTGCTATAAATTTACCCCTTAAGAATGCTTTCATACTAGGCACACTAGCACACTATTGGTGGAGCTGTAGACTGGTACAG
>PVKS010033461.1:0-21688 GCA_004027875.1 Aplodontia rufa
TTTTTTTTTTTTTTTGGCTTTTTTGAAAGCACAGCATAGTGCGCTAAAGATTCACCTAGATTTTTGTTTCTCCCAATAGCCTGTTCCTTCTCGTTGCTGGATGGTATGGTAAATCACACTAATGTTGATTTCATAGAATATTTCTGTTCTGAATTTGGTAAATCTGGCTAGTTGCACTTTTAGAGTTAGGAAACACAATTATGAAGAAACAGCTTGATTTCATTTCCTCATGGTACGTTTGAAGACTTGAGAAAGGCAAAGACAGCAGAGATCCATGCAGAGTGGAATGTCTTGGTGATTTACTCTCTTTCTGTTTTGTAATCAAGGTGACATGGGTGTGAGGAAGAGCCTCCATTCTTCAGAAAACATTTGCTGAGGGGTATGATTAAAAGGGGATTCTGCTACCGACAGAGGGTCCCTGGCTTATAATCATGTCACTTAGAATTTTTTTTCTTTATCTGGTGTAAAAGTGGTACCCACTCAGTAAAGTCACATCCTGAGTGGTGAATTTTGATCTTTTCCTGAGCTGATGATAAGTGGCGTGATATTCTCTCACACTGAGTAGCAGCAGTGTTGTTCCACTGTGTTGCTAAGCTGTGAGGTTCGGTAGGCTAAATGTGTTAAATGTATTTCTGCCGTAATGTTATTTCCAACTTACAGTTGGTTTATTGGGACATAACCCACTCATAAGCTGAAGAGCAGCATCTGTGCTGTGTCCACAGGAGGCAGCCTCCCCAGGGAGCCAATATCTCAGCCATTAAGCAGGACAAAACAATTGCAGTCCTCATCTATGTGTCACAAAGGGGATTTGCTGGTGCCAGTTGTCATTACTGAAAGTGGAGTGTGGCCAGAAGACACAAATTAGCACCTGTCCACTCTAAATGTGCTTCAGGTTTTTAATGACCTGAAATAGTCGAGATTTGGCTCCTATATTTAACCCTAAAGATAGATCCATTAAAAAGGCAAACTGCTCCTAGCTGAAAAGTTCTTGAATCAAATTTTAGTTTATATCACAGTGGGCTCTATGGTACCTGCCCTGTGGCCATTTATAGGCCTACTTAGTGATAAGAAAACCTCCAGATTTTCAGACCTGTCAGTTTGGAGACAGCGGAGTCACAAAACCATGCCCCATCCATGGGTTCTAACCACTTGAAGATGACTTGAAGAGGCTGGAGTGGAGAAAGGAAGAAATAACCTACAGACTAATGGAATTAAAGTATTGGAAGAGAGGACAGCACAGATATTGAAATTTTTTTTAGTTGGAGAGGACTTTGCAAACAAATTAGAGGGTATTAATATAACAGAAAGTACAAAAATTTGATCGACAATATTCAAGAAATGTCCTTAATGTCAAGTGAGGACACATGTCGGATGAACGCCAGAAACCTCGGAAGCCAGAGGATAGAGATTCTTGAATTTGGGAGAGGAGCTTGTGTGGGACTCTTGTGTCCAACTTTGAAGGCTCGGTCAGAAAAATCTCAGACTTTAGAAGGGACCAGATGGAACCAGAAGAAAGGTAGTGATTCATCTGGACTCTTTTTTCACAACAGCCGTGTTAATTTGAGGTTGCATGTCTGAGATTCAATGATTTGATGTTTATTTTTTAAAACTCTGATACATTTTCCTGCCAATGTTGTGAAATTCATTCTGAAGCTGAGGGCTAATCAGACTGATATTTAAAATGAACAGTCTGTAGAGTCATTACTAGAACTCTCGAGGTCAGAAATAATTTATTGCTCTTTGGGAAGCCAGGCTGCTTGTACGTGTATCAGCTTGTATGTGGTTTCAGCCCGTGGTCCAGGCTAGCTTTGGAGTTTGCTCACAAACAGACGCTGTTTTATGTTACTTGCCTCCATCTGTGGTATCTCAGGAGGTCTGTTGTCACAAAGACAAGTCATGATATAAGACGGAGCAAAACATGCTCATCAGATGGGACAGGCAGGTGTGACTTGTGGGGTTGGACTACAACATATTCCCTGGCACATTCCACATTGTATACTGTGTCATACTTTTACATGATTTTGTCTAGGAGTTGGACCCAAATCATTCTATCCTTCCATATTTCATGTCCAGAGGGCCACTTTAGGGTTCCCTAGCAGGCTGTTGTGGGATTGGTGTGGAGTGATGATCGCACAATTCCTGTCTTCTGACTTCAGACTGTATAACAAAGTTTATTAATTTGTTAAAGCACCCTAGAGAAATCAGTGTTCTCTGGAGGTATAATGCAGTCAGGTGGGGTAGGTGATATGCCAGGTGGAGGAGATGGCACAGGTGAATGGGTTCTCTGAGGCTGCCTCCAGCACCAGCATTTGACGGTGCAGGCATAGGAAGGAACTGGCACTGGTCTCCAAGAGAGGTCTGTACTTGCCCCATCTCCCATGCAGGGATGGAGACTAGTGACTGAAAGTTTATTTTGAATTGATTGATTCTATGTGCTGATGGTATTTCCCCCTCCTCCCCAGAAAACATCTTTCACTTTATTCTTATCCTCAGCATCTTTTCGTAGGGAAAAGAGGCATAAAATAAGCTGCATATACTAGAGGTTCAAGACCATAAACACTCACAAACCAGATTGCTTAGATTTGAAACCAAGTTATACCATTTACCTTGAGCAAACTACTTAGTTATTCAATGTCTTAGTTTTTTTTTTTATCATCTGCAGATGTAATAACACTTAATTCACTGAGTTTTTGTTAAGGTTAAATAATTTATACATGTATTCTAGTTATCTATTACTGCATAATAACTCCAAAGATAGCAACTTAAAACAGCCACCTCGTTTTATTATCATCACTTATGGGTCTACCAGTTGATTGAACTCAGCAGGGTAGTTCCCCTTCAGAGTCTGCTATGAGGTTGCTGTCAGGTGGGAGCTGGGGCTGGGATCCTCTTCACCTCAGTTGGGTCTGTAGGTAGCAACACTTCTATTTGACCTCTTGGGGTTGTGAGGACTTCATCACAGCATGGAGGTTGGGTTTGAAGAGCTATTGTTCCAATGGAACAATGGTGAAAGATGCTATCACTTTTCATAAACATGATTTATGGCATCGCTTCTGCCATATGCTATTGGTTAAAGCAGTCATTAAGGTCCCTCCCCACTTAAGGGGAAAGATAACAGATTCTATCACTCAACAGCAGATGTGTCAGCATCTCTCTCTGAGATGCTGTCTCATTTCCCAGTCTCATTTCTGAGGAAAGTCTGGAGAAAGTTCCTGTATAACCCTGCCATTTTAGTAGTGCCACTATGTACCTCTGTCTAAGGCTCTGTGACAGAACCCCTCCGTCTGGGGCTGCTGTATCCTCTGGAAGTGAACCTTGACATAAAGGAGAAGAAAAAATGCAGGCCAGTTTGGGAAATGTATCTGGGTCCTTTGCTTATATCAAGGGGACAGTGATGTTGGAAACCAAGTACATTTCACGCCAGCAGACTTTATCATAAACTTACCTAACCAGCCCTTCATAATTTTTTTTAAAGACAGAAGGACAGTGAGAGAGAGAGAGAGAGAGAGAGAAAGAGAGACAGAGAGAATCAATTTTATTGAGTTTTTCAAATGGCTTTCGTTGCTCTGACACTTAGTTGTGTACATGGGTGATGCGGTTTGAACCCGAGTACTTGTGCATGCCGAGCAGGTGCCGTAACTGCTGAGCCACCGCTCCAGCCCACAGCCCTGCATAATTATTCTCAAGGAATTACTAACTAAAGTCCCATCCTCAGGTTCATTGAGGTTTGTAAGCTCTGGATAAAAGAGTAAAATTTTCCTTGGGACTGGATAGAGTCCCTCTGAGTTCGGTCAAGTACCCCTGAGGCCAGTCACCTTGTGGACATCCTGGGAAATGTTTGTTTGACTTTGAGGTGACCCTCATTTGAACTTGAATCTCAAAGGCAAATGGATTATGCAGCTTAGTCATGGGAACACCAGTCCAAAGCCGGAGCTTTAGGGCTTTTGTTGCAAGCAAATGAAACATAGGAAAAAGCTTCTTGTATGCCATCTGCTTCTTTCTAGACCAAATAGAGCAGCAGCAAGACACGGGCCCTGAGCGGTATTGGCAGACGGCAGCAGCATTCTCCGGATGTGTCTGGATCCTGCACATTCCCCTTTACCTTTTCCTAATATACTGTCTCCCACCTTAAAAAAAAATAAACAGTAGACTTCATTCAGTTCTTTATAGTATAAGGAATCTATATGACTCTAAACCTTTTAAAAGCAAAGCCAATGGAAACTTTCAAGTGTCCCTAAATATATTGAAATATGAAATCACTCAAGACTCCCACTGCTTCTGAGGACATCATTCAGTGATTTGTGGTTTTGCCTAGGGTTTTCCTGGCTGCCATACAACTTTTTAAAGACTCTAATGGAGACTGGGGGTTAGATTAACCAGTTAAATCTTGTGGTGAGTCAGTAGCTCATAGTGGTTCAGTCCTTGTGGGTATGGAGTTGATATCCATATTCAGGGAGACCTACAGATGGGTCAGTCTCTCCCTGCCTAGTTCCACAGGCTGGTGGCATCAACGGATACTCTGTAAAAAGCCACCTTTCTGTAAGTTGACTGAAGGAGAAATTAGGGAATAAAAGAAGGTTTTGGGTAAGGGAATGATTTTAATTAATGCATGCTGATAACAAAGAGACCAACAAAGAATGAGGAGGAAAAAAGGAGACTTAAAAAATATAACAGGAGCATCTATCATATGAGTTAGCATCGCCATCTAAAGTCTAATAATGTCCTATCATTGCCCTAGGCTGAATTTTTTAAAACCTTAACCACAACAAAGATTAATTGTATGATAATTTTATAGCATATGTGCCCTGATTTGGATTTAGCTGAAGGCAACACTGAGATAAGAACTTGGGTTCAAATAATTATTTGAGAAACAGAAAGCACAAATAAACAAGTGGGGGAATGTCAATACAAGTGTGTTAATGAACTAGATCTCAACACTGCTGGGGGTTCATTAAGGAACCATTGCAAGAAAACCTCAGAATTGTCCCACATAAGGGTAGCAGAGCTAGCACATTTAGTCTTTGAATCTAGTTTCTATTGGTTGAGGTTTTCATGTTAGGGTTGTAAATTTTCAGAATATCTACCTATTTATTTTTCCATCTATCCTTCCCTCCACTCTGGGCTTGGTTGTTCATTGACTAGACTATAGTAATGATGTGAAAACCATGAACAGTTGAACTTTGATACAAATATGAGAAAGAGATAAAACTGTATTCAGAAAATCATAGACGGCCTGCCCATGCTTGAGCTTATGAAAAAGTATTATCTCACCTACCTGAAAGAAGAGAAGGTATTTTATCTCTCTCCAACTGGTCACTAGACAAAAGTTCTGGAGTTTGTTCAAAAAGATAACTGGCTATTCATTCCTCCCAACTGTGGATTTTGCTTTTGAAAGAGCCAGTGTACTCATACCTCTCCAAATTTACCCTGCTCTTTCCGGACCATTCAAAACCTGAAACTCCTAGAAAAGAACACAGTGGGATGTCCTTGGGTACTGAGACAGCACACTGAGTGTTGAGAGATGTGATCTCTTTGAATAAGACTAGAAACTAGGAGAAGAGTTTGGGGGGCACTATATTCCAGCTCTCATCATTTTTAACATATTCCAGTAATTTAGAGTATCAAAGTATATAAATGCCTCATTCTCTCCAGTTTCAAGTATCACATGGACAGTGAAAAAATCCCTAAGCCAAAAGTGAGACAAGATATAATACTAATAAAATTGAGCAATAATCTTTCTCAGAGTATTTTCCTTGGACACAGTAAAACTCAGAGACAATGAAGGCAACACAGATTTGAGAGAAAATACTGGAATCCAAGGGGAAACATTTAGTCAGGGTGTCTTTTGTCCTACAGTATCACATGATATTCTATATAATATCTGTTGACCCCAAGATTATTTCAACAACATATATCCTTCTTGAAAAACTTTGACTATGTCCTCCATCTGAACATGAAATAAATACATATATGTGTGTATATATGTATATACGCACACATACATATATTCCTCCCTCTACATTATGCTATCACTAAGGTCTAAGACATATTATTTCCCAAATTTTATTCTTCTCAATGTCTAAGACCCAAGCAACGCAGATGGCAAGGCAACCAAATAGGCTGACCACCCCAGGAATAATTTTAAGGTCTCTTTCTTATTAAGAATCAGGTAACATGTTATGCAGGTGGGTAAGATGAGACAGAGAACTAAATATCACAGTGAACTTTCCCAATATTCTTCATCTTTGCAATCAGCAACTGTTGATGCAGAAAGAAACCCTAGATACCAGGGCACTCAGCTTTTGCTTTGAGATGAGGAGATGGAAAGAGCTTTCGAGGGGAACTGCTGGTTAATCACAGTTCAGAGGTCAGAATCTAAGTCTCCTTACTCTCAGTTTGCTGGTTAAAAATTGTACATTGGGTTTTTTTGATCCCCCCTTAGAAATGAGAACTACAAATGATGGAGCATTGTGTAGAGAAGAGAAGCGAGATGGTGAGGTCCCAGAGAGGCCTCCTGGTGAGGCTTCTGTATTCTATGATCGAACCAGTGGTCAGATTATGCTCTCGTAAACCTACTGTGCTCTGGTCCAGATTTTGCTACCACTGCCATCTTATGAAAGAACTTACTTTCTTTCTCTATGATGTTTTTACAGCCCTTGGAAAGAGTTCCTTTGTTTCTTCTGACAATTTTTATCAGTCTCTGCTCAGTCTGAGCTGCCTTATGCTCCTCCTAATGGGTTTGTCTCCAGAGGGTATTAGTTAGGTGCATCTTTGAATGTGTGCCATATGCTTTATTTCCCTTTCTGCTTTTGCTTTTTCAGGGGTTATTTCAATTCAAGATTATTAAAGGGTCTTCAGTTTGAACATTTAATGCTTCAGTTTGGGTCTGATTTTTTGAAAATCATCTTAACTATTTTTAACTGTTTACTTACTGTACAACTGTTAAGTGCTTTTACACTACCATGCAACAGATTTTCAGAACTTCATCAACTTGAAAATCTGAGATTCTACACCCATTAAAAAACTTCCTTTCCCCACTTGGACTTGGTTTATTAGGGGCTAACAACATGTAACAAGATAATTATCTAGGTTGTAATCAGGGAAGGAAACAGCTCCCAATTCCTAGGACCTAGTTTTATATGAAGATGAGGATATTAGAATTTTTAACTTAAAATTTAGGGGGAAAATTTATCCAGAATGAACTTTCATCTCTTTGGATGAACCTATCTACCTACCTATTGATTGACTGACACTTAGCCTCTGAATCATCAATATTTTAAATTCAAAACCATGATGGCCATAAGTGACTGGAGTATATAGCACCCAGACATTTTTACATGGTAATTTTAAAATGAAATTGTAGTTACAACACCCACTTCTCCTGCTGTTCTAACATTATGCAATTCTAACTGTGAGGCAGCTCTACATCTTTCCATTCCCAGAGGAAGCCTGCCATCTGTTCATCAAACTTGGAGTAGTTGGAGGGAGCAGCTGCAGTTTCTCTCTGAATCTGAATGTGTATGTGTTAGTCATTAAGAAAAAAATTTGTGCTCCTTTATGTTTTGAGTCATAACTATGCCATCAGTTGGTCCCAACAAAACTGTCAATGCCAATCCCAACGGAGCAAGTCTGGGTTCTGTTTTCAGCAATCCTTTCCTTCTGGATCTTGAACAACTCATACAAAATTTCTTCTTTTTGTCTCCATCTAAAAATGCTAAATGCTTTTTAAAAACCCACCTTTTTTCCTTGTTGAGAATGAAGAACTAGCTCTTTGATCTCCTTGCTTGTAGTCTCTGGGACAGCAGCTCATTTTCAACTCTGGGAACAAAGCTCTTCCTGAAGAGAGAAGTTGAGTTAAGGACCTGTGGGTGTTAGGGCTGGGACAGTCCATGGAAAATGGTTGATCTAGTGCTCCTCAAACTTCAGAGGTGCCTATGTCCTTACTCATTTTGCTGTATTTTTATGTCATCTATTATTTACTTAATATATATTTATGTAATTTTTAGATTGATTCAGTTTTATTATTTTTGTCCCACATAATAATGTCTGTATAGTTTAGTTATGCCACAAATATTATAATTTAGTTTCATTTTAAAATATGAAATTTATAAATATCTATTCCCTCAAAGATCATTGAAATAAACAGCTTCCATAAAACAAAAAGTAATATACTGTTTGCTACCCGTATTCTATCTTTCACATTTCATACTTTTGGGAATATGATCTAAGCCAGCTCCATCACATGTGGAAACTGAGCTTTGAAAAGTATAAGTGACTTCATAAAATCCTTTAGATATTGGAATTCAGTGCTTCTGACTTCTAGTTTAGTTGTCCAAGGCATTGAAGCACATATGGGAAGAGCATTCTGGGTGATTACATATATTTATATATTTATTTTAATGGGTGGGGGAGAGAGTCAATTTTATCAAATTTAAATTTTTTTAATCTGTTTTTTGCCTTTCCAACACTTAGTTGTGTATGTGGTGCTGGGATTCAAACCTAGGTCCTTGCCCATGCCAGGGAAGTGCTCTACTGCTGAGCTCCCTCTCTGTCCCTGATGACATTTATTTGGAATTTAGTTTGGAGAATCCTAGGAAGACAAAGATAGGTTGGAAATACAGTTTGCAACGATTATAGAAGTCTGTGGATGTTAGTATAGGAGTAAAAAATTTTTTCCAGGCTACAAGATCAACCTAGGAATCCAAGGAGCATCTAGAATTGTATGTAATGTTTATGAATTCATGTGGATACTTGGAGTAAAGGGTGGGGAGAGTCCTTCATAAAAAGTTAGTAACTACTCTTGGCAGCAGGAATTATTTTGGTTCTTGAATAAGGGGGAAAACCACTTTAGAAAGATCACTCTGGTGCAATATGAGAGGTGGAAGAGGGTGAGAAAAACATGAAAAGGAGAGACTAGAAGGTGACTGCAGTAGTCCTCTCACAGTGTGCCTGAACAAGACATTCCAGAGTCATTCCTTTAGAGTGGAGTTAGGAACATGGGCTTACGAACAATGAATCCGAGAAAGCTGACATTGATTTCATTTAATTTCTGAGGGTCACTCATATTGAGTGAGAGTTGTATAACACAAATATTATCAAAATGATTCCAGATTTTTGTGTGTGGTTGTGTGTTTGCTAATGGGAGACAAAGAAGGGAGGGGGGAAAGGTAGTAAAAAGAGTGGCTTCCGCATCATTGGGCTGCCGTTGATTTTACAATTAATAGAACACTTGGGAAAGGCTGTTTTCTATTACTTTTGCTTGCAGATTAATAATTTTCAAGTAGCTCTTGGCAATTACCTCTGTAGGAGTGTTTTGTGCCCCAAGAGTGAGAAACATATTTAACAAACAAAGCAGCTCCTATGAGTTAGGAACTGTGTTGGGTGCTTTTGGAGGTTATTTTCCATGCTAATTACAACCGAATAGAATTAAAATAACAGACACCTACCTAGAAAATTGCTCCTACAGAACACTGAGCCATGCAGAATAAGGTTTTATTTATTCATTTATCAAATATCTATTGAGCATCTGTTATGATCATGGCTAATGGACACTAAGACCACAGAGAAATCCTTATGCTTAATAAGGTTATAATCAGTTAGGAAAGGTAAAACAAATACATGCAGTATTTACATACACATATGCAAACATTGCAAAGCAACTTAAGAAATAAAAGCAATCATATACCTGATGATTAATTATATAACATCATATGATAGCTTTTCTAAGGAGATCACAGTCCTTTCTCAACCCCTGAGATCATTATCCTAATTTTTCATCACAACTTTATTGAAAACTTGAGAAAATATACCACTCAAGGGATGATGTAGAAGAGTGACATAGAGAGCAATAGCCATTTGAAGACTTGTGGAATGACACTTCACTTTGAATGAACGACTTTGCATCCAGTTCAGATTGCTTCTAATGGAAAGCCATCATAATTATTATTTAGTACTTGAAGGTGACATCTGTACTGAAAAAAGTGCTTCATAAATAACAAGCTCCATAAATAATGAAGACTGGTCTGTTTCAGGAAATTGCAATTTGACTACAAGTAGATAAGAATAGAGAAAAACGAAAGGAGAAAGATTTGGGAAAGCCAGGGTGAGTAGGGTGACTGGATGTGGGAAGCACTAATGGAACATGACAGCAGACGGCAGACCAAACAGAAAGTTATGATTATGTTTGGGTAAACTAAGGCAAAAACTCAGGCTGAGAAAATCAGGAATAGATGAGAACCTTTTGTCTTTTGACTTCATACTAATAACATGAAACCTGCTTTCTGAAAAATGAAACAAAATCATCCTCTAATTTATTAAAACTTGATAATGCATTTGCATGCAATTAAAATTTAAAAATCAACAGAGTAGAAGCTACTCCTTCAGATTCTACTGATTTGAAATAGAAAAAAATCATTTTTTGAACTTAACATCTCTTCCTATATTGTTTAGTAGTACCCATGAGAGTAGAAAAGAAATTGAACAGATTAAATGGTGCAGCTTCTTCTCAGATATCAGACATCAGATACCCCAATTAGTCTTTCTAACTGCTCAGTAGTAGTTTTAATAACTTTCTCAAGGATGGCATTTTCATCTAATCTGGGTTGCTGTTCTCATTACTGTGGAAACAAGACTTTTTAATGAGAGTTACATAAATAACGTCCAGTTCAGTCTGTTGATAGCATACACATTTGTTTAGCTACTTCTGCAAAACAAAAGCAAAGCAACAACAAAACAAACAAAAGACAAACAAAACCTACCCCCAAACTCAACAGCTAACAGCAGGAGTCATCTCATATTATCTTTTTCTGGCTACAGATGAAGTCTGAGTGAGTGCTCTAGGTGAGCCTTGGCTGAGACAGTTCTGCTCTGAGTGTCTCATCTCCTCTTGGAAACTTAGCCTGGACATGTCCTTCTCATGGTGATGGCAGATGTCCAGCAAGTGAAAACACCATAAGGTCTCTGAGAGCCTTGGAACATTATAATCTCCTCTTATTCTACTGGTCATTCCATGTATCCAGACCCAAAGTAAAGGTGTGTATGTCAGCTTCCTGTCACTGTGACAAAATACCTGAGAGAATCAATTTTAAAGGAGAAAAGATTTGTTTCTGCTCATTGTTTCATTGGTTTCAGTACATGGTCACTGGGTTCCATTGCCTTTGAGCCTTTAGTGAGGCAGGAGCACCTGGTGAAGGAAGCTGCTCACCTGATGGTATCCCAGAAGCAAAAGAGAGAGAGGAAGGAACTCAAGTCTCCTAATCCCCTTCATGGGAACACCCCCAGTGAACTAATTTCCTCCCCCTAGGCCCTGCCTCTTTAAGGTGGCACCACCTCCCAATAGCACCACAGTCTGGGGACCAACCCTTCAACACATGGGCCTTTGGGCTAAATCAAGACCCAAACTTCAGCAGAAGGAAAATATACACTCTGTTTAGTGAGCAGACTGCAGTTATATGCAAAGGATGTGGATACAGGAAGGTGAGGAATTGCAAACTGGGGAATTTTAACGCAAGCTCATTGTTGTGATTTAGATATAAAGAGTCTCCCAGATGCTTATGAGCCAGAAAATTTAGAGATCAAATGATTGGGTTATGAGAATCTTCACCTAAACACCGCATTAATTCCCTGATAAGGATTAAGTGGGTGGGAACTGTGGCTAGAGGAGGTAGGTGATTTGGGGCATGCCTTGGGATTTATATATTTTGTCATGGTGAGGGAAGCTTTCTCTTTCTCTCTGCTTCCTGGTGCCATGTTCCCAGCTGTTTTCATCTGGCACACACTTCTGCCACAATACTTTGCCTCATCTTAAGCCCTGAGGAATGGAGGCAGCCATCTGTGGACTGAGACCTTGGAAACCATGAGCCTCAAAATAAACTCCTCTAATTGTTCTTGTCAGGTTTTTGATCACAACTGTTAAAAAGGCTGACTAAAACACTCATTGTGCTGAGTTGACAAGGATGTGGACACAAATTTTAGCTCTATTTTGTACAAATTAAATGTCTTAGAAAGGTTGCTTAATCTTGCTGAATCTTCATTTACTCATCTCTGAAACCAGAATAACACAATGTTCAGATTGTGTTTGTAAAATTTCTGGGATTTAAACTAACCTAGCAATCTTTCTTCTTTTCCTTATGTGTGCACAGCCATATGTCTGCGATCATCAAATTCTTTCAGTGATGCCCATATCCCACGTGCACCTTGCTCAGGGCTGCCTCTGTGACTTTTCAAAGACACGTTACATGAGTGCACACACACACACTGAGAATGAGGTGGAATTTCTCTCCAGATATAGGTGGAGACCAACAGTGGAAACCTGGAGAGGTGGGAAGATTTTTCTTCTGGCCTTGGGAATGACTATCACTATCATATTAATCTTTTTTCTAGCTCATGCTTCCACCTAGTAATAAGAAGGATTTTATGTAAATAACTAGGGCTTTCTCAATGTACTTCCCATTATTAACATCAGAGTACACTTTAAAAAAAATAGATCAGACTTTTAACCAGGAAGAGGATGTATGGGAAGAAAAGAGAGGTACTGAGGGATGAAATTAACCAAATTATGTTGTGTGCATGTATGAATATCTAACAATGAATCCCACTAATATGTGTAAGTCTAATGCACCAATAAAGATTAAAAAATTAAAATAATAAGAAATAAAAAGCATATAAAATAAAAACAAAAATAAAATAAAAAAATAAAAATAACTAAAAAACAAAAAGATTTTAAAAAATAGATTAGACTTTTAGATCACTAGCATTTGTAAAAGATTACTCCTGATTCTAAGTGTGCTAATTTGTGTCCATTTCCTTTGTTGTCCCATAAAGTGAAATATGGGAAATGTTGACCTGGCAGGAGGGCAGGTAACTGCAAGCCATCCACTGTTGACAGAAACATCTTTGCTTGGTCTTAATGGGACAAATAGGGAGGGTGTCTACGACTTTTGCATGGAGGATTGTTTTATGAGGATTTCCTAGGAAGGCAGTAACTTGAGTTAGGTAGCTAAATGAGTCATATCCCACGCCTCTTTTAATTCTCACAACAACTCTATGAGCTATGCACTAAAATTTGCCCCATTTTACAGACATATACTTTATGGATTTGAATGATTAAATATCTTTCTCAAGATCACATAAACCATAAGTTGTAGAAACTAGCCTCAAATGCAGATCTAATTCTAAATTTTATGTTATTAGTTACTTTTTCTTTTAAGAGCAATAGTACCATAATTGGGAGTTGCATTTACAATTTAAGATTTAGACTCAAATCTTAAAACCAGGGACCTAAACTTGGCTATCAAAAAATAAAAATATAACAACAAAGACATCTAAAATAATTGAGAGTATTATTTTATTCTTAGTCTTATGAAATGTATGTATATATTGTGCACATAATTTTTCTTCATAGGAAAGAAACATATTTAAAAAAATAATTCACTTGTACAATATATCTGACCTGCTGCCAATCTACTGATTACAAAGAAAGTTACTTAAACATTTGATTTAGAATAATTATTCTTATGTTTAGAAAATTTTAAGGCCTTTATAGAAAAGATTTGAATGGTCTAGTTTCTTTTTTTTAAAGCAAACTGGAGAATTCTGAATTGACATTTTCATTTTTGCTTCCTATCGCAAGTGATGACCCTCTAAATAATTTGCTTGACCTGAGATTATGTTCCAAATTGAGTTCATTCTTTTCCAATTTTGTCTTTGAACATCTCAAGACTTGAAGGTCTGAAAGATTTTAATAATGGAAAGCTAGTAGAAGAGGCATGCCTCTAAACTTATTCTCTCTCTCTCTCTCTCTCTCTCTTTCTCTCTCTCTCTTTTGTACTGGGGATTGAACCCAGGGGTGCTTTACCACTGAGCTACATCCCCAGTCCCTTTATTTTTTATTTTGAGATCAGCTTTTGGCCTCACTTAATTGCTGAGGCTGGTCTTGAACTTGTGATCTTTCTGCCTCAGCTTCTCAAGTTTCTGGGGTTACAGGCATGTGCCACTGTGCCCACCCTATCTTATTTACTCTTTAGTTCTTTCTGAATCTTCATTTGATGAAGTCACAAAAGTTAATATTATTAGGGATCTGGATACAAACGTTATCTGAAGCCAGATTTTATGGATTTGAGCTTTTTCTCAGACCAACTGGCAGCCTTTTGAGTCTTATCATCCTTTGCTTTCCTGAGCAATTGCCCAACTTAACTCCTATTGCTTCTAACACAACCAAGAAATAAGCAGGCAAAATTAGGGAAACATGAAGATTTACAGGACTGCAAAGAGAGAGAGAAATATTAATACCCAGAGTATACCAAATGTGGAGGGAATGACTGCCTCAATACAGTACCAAATCGGTTTCCTAAAAGCAAATGGGGATCAAGTTATTTTCTTCTGGAATCTCACAGTACCCCAGTCCTGGATGTCATCTCTCTGAACCACTTCTTCTCAGTGCCACATGCTCCCACTTGACTCTGGTATCCAGCTGCAGTTCTTTGGACTCTTCCCTGGGTTTTCTTTTTAGTTGACACTGATATTGCTAGGCTATGTTATTCTCTAACAAGGTTTTGCATATCATTTATATTCCAACAATGTAAGACTCTTTTTTTCTATTTCTAGATGGGGTCTCTCTTCTAAGTTTCAGATTCAAATATACAACTGCTAACTGGACAGCCCACCTTGATACCTCCTGAGTGTGTTTGGAACGTGCCTTTCCCTTATCTTCAGCCCCTTCTGATCTGTGCCATCTTAATAAATGCATCTGGTTGCTTCTGCCAGAACCTCAGGAGTCATTCTTTTTCTTTGTTTCTTCTTTTAAGCCTGTAATTTAAAGTTTATTTAAGCTATAATGCAGGTATCCCTGGCATGCTTCAGAGCCCATTCCTAAGACACTCTGTTGCTGTTGTCTGTCTGATTTATGGTTCTGTGCAATCTCTGGCACTAGGGCATCATATTAGTTTGGCGCTTATAGCAGTGATAAAATGAGTAGAATAACTTCAGAAACAGAGTAAGAGACCACTGTGATTCTAAGAAAAATGCTCCTATTATTATTTAATGTTTAGGTGATAAATTAAAATCATTAGCATTTCAATATTACTTAAAATTTAATATTATGCTAATATTTGGTGATGAATTGGTGTAGTAAATGCATTATGATGTCAAAAAGAATATACTGCCTTGATAAGGGCTGTCATTAGGGCCTATAATTGTGGTCTGCCAATCTGTCACAGGCCTAATGGTTAAATTCCTCATTAGTGGTTTTAATACCATTGTTAGTGCTTTTTTTCTTTGGCTTTTCACTCTCCCAGTGTGGATGTCTGGCCAAACTCCAACACAGCACAGAGCGTCCTTTTGCCTCATGTCATCTTTGCTGAACATGAGTGCTAAATGGCTGACAGATTGCAGGGGTGGATGGGTGAGAGGTGGGTCAGAGCTGAGGACTGAAAAGGAGAAGAAAACCCTTTTGATTTTAGAAGTTGTTTCCTTCTCTCAACTGACCCTCCACTTCCGATCCACAACTCAGGGTGGCAAAAAAACCAAACAAACGCTCAAATCCCTCTAGTCCTCTCCATCCCACCAGCCATCATTTTCTCTTCCTGGACCATTATGACCACTCTCTAGGGCATCTTCCTCCTTTTATTCCTTTCCACCTTGAACTCATTCTTTACATCCTTTGATGGCTTCCCATTGGATTTATGATAAAATCCAACATTCTTCATGCACCTTGCCAAGGCAGACCCAGCCCACAGCTTCTCCAGCCTCCTCTTTGCTCTTTGTACCCCAGTGAGTTTCTTGAATACATAGAGAGTTTTCTACTTCATAGCCTTGGGACATGCTGCTCGTTCTGTCCAAAGCACTCCTCCTATTCTCTGATTCTTTCTAGCCAATTAATTCCCACTAATTCTCCAGGTATAGGCTTCAATGTCACTTTCTCAGAGGGATGGCACTCAAATTTATTGATCTAAATTATCATCCTCTTATTAATTGCTTATTAAAATTTGTAATTCTATGTTTGTTTTGGTAATAGTTGTTTGATCTACCAGTCAATGAGCATCACAGGGAAGGAGCAGTATCCACTTTGTTATTATTATTCCATGTTTAGCACATTGTTTGTTGGCAATAAATATTTGTTGAAATAAAATTAATATGGTTTTTAATGTAAATTTTAAAATGTACCTCTTTTCCTAGGAAACCTATCTTTTAGGGGTGACAAATTTATTATTGGAAGAATTTATCACATAAGTCCCCATATAAAAGACATTATTAGGTGATATTACAGATAATATATTTAACTAAGATTTATAATAGATATGAAATATTCATTGATATTAGAAGCCAATATTGCCTTATTAAAATTATTAAATGTATGGTTAATATAATATATGTATAACAGGCACCTTGAACAAGCAGGAACCTTGGGATGTATTAATATTAATTTTTTAGTCTTCTACTATCTGTTTAAAATACACAAGTGGAAAAGATATTTCCCTGCCTCTGTTAATTTTACTTAATAACAACAAAATAATTTTGTAGTTATAACCTAAGTTTTGGTTCAGAAAATAAGATAGTCTCAAATAATAATCTGAAGTCCTGTTTTGTAGTATTCTTCAAGCAGGAAGTCAGGGAAGGGAGATGTCTGCCTTCTTTCTCCTTTCCCACATTAGATTTCCACGCTTTCATTTTTACTTTGCTGTGTTTAAATTTTTATCTTTCTAGGATTAATGAGGTTCAGGGAGGAATGAGGCAGGGAAGAGACATAAGAGGGAAGGGAAGTTCTGTCTGAGTATTATTGTTAGGTGAGTGTTATTATCAGCACCCTCCGCTGTGCTTGGTAGGTGTTTAATATGGACTGACCATCTCTCCTCCACACCTGCTCTGAGAATGCTTAAGTGCCTTTCCTTCTCAGCCATTGCTTTCTGTGGTTCATTTAATATAGACTATGTCTATGTTAGTCAAGGTTCTCCAGAGAAATAGAAGCAATAGGGTGTGTGTGTGTGTGTGTGTGTGTGTGTATGCGCACACAACTGAATGATGATTTCCTCTCAGAGTTATTTTAAGGAATTGTTCACATGATTGTGAGCATGTTACAGTCTTGGGACAGAATTGCTTCCTCTTTGGGAAATCTGTCTTTGCTCTTTAGTTTTTCACCAATTAGAGGAGACCAATCCACATTATGAAATATAATTTGTTTACTCACAGTCTACTGATTTAAGTGCTAATTACATCTGAAAAATATCTTCACAGCAACACTTAGACTAGTGCTTGATCAAAACAATTGAACACCATAACCTAGCAAAGTTGGCATATAAAATTAACCATCATATAGACTATATCTGGTAAGAATGTCAGGAGACATTCTTGAGCAAAGTTGAAAAATAACTTCTGCTAGTCTTTTTCTCACTTGCTACAGTCGAACATCCTTTGTTCTACAAATTTTAGAAACTTCCTTTTGATCTCATTGCTGCAGAGGCATTTCTATCGTTTTCTCTTCCAGATGGAAGTCAAACACAAGTCACTCATTCCTTTTGAACTGTAAGAGACACTTGTCAAGGTCTGATACCTGTCACATCTGAATTAGATATATAATCAAGTATTTATCCCTTTAAGCTTTTAAATTTGTAAAAATTGTCTCTTCTATTAAGCTCTAATATGAAAGACCAATCCAGAAATCTGCTACTATCATTGCTACATTCTCAGCCAACAATCTTATTTAGCTTCTTGTGCACAGATTGCCATATGTTCTATCATGTAACTCTATTTTGCCAATGTGGCTGTCATCAAATGAGTCAGAGGTAGACATTTTCTGGCCCAGGCAAATCAATTTACAGGAACCCAAACTCTAGACCACCAGCTGATGTGCTATGAAGTGGCTTTCCATGATAACTCTCTCTTAATGCAGATGATGAGTCAAAGAAATACTTTTATAATTAGTCTTGGAATTATGAACAAAGGCATGACTGGTGAGTAGCAAAAGAAGCCAAAGGGTAAACATTTGAGAAAATGTATATGAAGTGTTCATGAGACAGAGAAAGCCATAAATAAGCAGAAGATATGAGTAAATAGATGCTATAGTGTCTTAACCTGTCTTTTTCTTCTACGGTAAAATACCCGAGACAGTAATTTATAAAGACCAGAAATTTATCTCTTACAGTTATGGAGGTTGAGAAGTCCAAGATCAAGCATTTGCTAGCAGTTGGTCTGGTGTGAGGACCTTCTTGCTGAAGGCAGAAGGACAGACTAGCTGAATGCTGCATGAAGCCTTTCTGAAAGGACCTAGTCCCTCTCGTCCTCTCCATCCCACCAGCCACCATTTTCTCTTCCTGGACTGTTGTGACCACTCTCTAGGGCATCTTGCTCCTTTTATTCTTTCCCATCTTAAATCCATTCACAGGAAACCCAAACCCTAGACCACTTAATCCCATTAATTAATAAGCAGCCTTCATGACCTAAGCACTTCCTGAAGTTCCTACCTGTTAATATTATCAGATTAGCAACACGTAAATTTCCAAACCTCAGCGTGGAAACCATAAAGTAGCTAGTTGTTTGATACCAACAGGAACAAAGAAACAGAACAGAATGGTCATCTGCTGTGGAGTGTTGACAAGAGAATAAACTTAAACATATAATGACCTTAGATTGCAAATCCAAAGCCACAACAAATAGCAAGAATTCAATCAGATGTCACTTTAATATCTATAAGAGTTGTTTGGTTCTATTAAAAAGGAAATAAAAGAACAATGAATTTATCATGTTTAAGGTACTTTACAATATATGGGAACATATTTGCGTGTTTCAAAATCCAAACACAGATCAAAGTCTACTACATGGGGGTATTAGATTCTAAGGTAACTTGAAGACTAGTAATAACATAAGAAAATCTAGGGAATGTAGGCTACGTGGGTTTCTGCTTTAAATTATGTAGTCATCAATACAGTGACTATAAAAAGAACCCTTCCCATCTTTATAGCCAACAAGGATCTTGTCTTATTAGAAACAGATGGATGTCCTTTGGTCAGGAAATTTCAGTAAACTAAGACAATGCCCTCCCCACCCCTATTTACTTGAGATGACATATTTACTTTCTTACTGGGTGTGATGGGTGTTTTCTTATTCTCTGTTTACTTCTTAATGCTTACTCTATTGCCCTTTCCACGCTCTTGTATACTCTAGGAAGTTGATTGTATCACCCAGATCAACCAGGCTTCTTGTTCCCTGGCTTTTAGAAATTCAATGGGTAAGAGAGTAGAGAGAGATGATTCCTTCTCTCCCCCTCTTCACCTTTCAGATTGGCAAAAGCTGTGCCCACTGCCCAAGGTCACAGATCCTTTTGGGTGACTATCTGAGCTGTAGGTGTTGCTGCATTCTGACAATTGCTCTATGCCTTCAGACCTATGTAGGGTATCATACCTCATTTAAAAAAATTATTAGTGCATTATAGTTATATAAAATATTGCAGTTCATTTTGACATAATTATACAAGCATGGAATATAGTTTGCTCTACTCAGTAATCAGTACTTCCCCTTTCCCTCTCTCCTCCCTGTTCCCTTTCCTCTCTTCTACCAGTCTTTCTTCTATTTATTTATAGTTTTTTTTAAATTAGTGCATTGTAGATATAAATAAAGGTGAAAATCACCATGGTACATTAATATATGTACATAGGAGAGTTGGGCCAGTTTCATTTTACTGTTCCTCCCTTTTCCCCTCCCTTCTTTCTCCTCCTCAATCAGCTTCCTCTACTCCACTGATCTCTTAATTTCTCATGAGTTTCCACCCTTACCTCCTTTCCTCCCTTATTTTGCTATAGATTCTGCATATGAGAGAAAATGTTCAACCCTTCCTTTGTTTTCTGAGTCTGGCTTATTTCACTTAGCATGATGTTTTCCAGTTCCATCCATTTACCAACAAGTGCTATAATTTCCTTCTTCCTTGTGACTGAGTAAAACTCCATTGTGTATATATACCACATCTTCTTTATTCATTCATTTGTTCGTGGGCAGCTAGGCTGGTTTCATAACCTGACTATTATGAATTGTGCTGCTATAAATGTTGTTGTTGTTGTATACCAATAGTATCCTGATTCATTCATTCTTTCTTTTTCTTTCTTTCTTTTGGTACTGGGGATTGGGCCCAGGGGTGCTTAACCACTAGGTCACATACCCAGTCCTTTTCTTATTTTTTTAATTTTGAGACAGGATCTTGAACTCATGATGCTCCTGCCTCAGCCTCTTGAATTGCTGGTATTACAGGTGTGCACACTAAACCTGGCGAATATGCTGATTTTAGATCTTTAAGATATATACCCAGGAGTGGAATAGCTGGGTCATATATATGGTAATTCTGTTTCTGGTTTTTGAGGAATCTCCATACTGTTTTCTAGAGTGGTTGTACTAATTTTCAGTCCCACTAATAATGTGTGAATGTACTCTTTTTCTCCATAGCCTCATCAGTATTTATTATTATTCATATTCTTGAAAATTGCCATTCTCACTGGAGTTAGATTTTTGATTTGCATTTCCTTGATTACTAGAGATGTTGAACAGTTTTTCATATATTTGTTGGCCATTTGCGTTTCTTCTTTTGAGAAGTGTTCAGTTCTTTTGCCCATGTATTATTTGAGTTATTGGTTTTTTGATTGAAGTTCTTTATATATTCTGGATATTGATTCCCTGCTTCTTCTTTTCTTTTTTAAAGAGAGAGGGACAGAGAAAGAGAGAATCGATTTTATTTAGTTTTTCATTTGGCTTTCATTGCTCCTCTTGGTTGTGTACATGGCACTGGGGTTCAAACCTGCATCCTTGCACATAGGAGGCAAGCACCATAACTGTGCAGCCCCTGCTTCAGCCTGTTCTTTCCCCTTTCTGTAGCCTTTCTCTTCATGATCTTAATTCTTTCCTTTGATGTGCAGAAGGTTTTTAATTTGAAAGCATCTCACTTTTTGATTCATGATCTTATTTCTTGACTTTGGGAGGGATTCTTGTTAAGGAAGTTTGTTTCAGTAACAATATAGCTGAACATTAACTGTAGGTTTTCTTCTAGCATTTGCAAGGTACCTGATCCAATTCTTTTTTTTTTTTAAGCTTCAAAAGTTTATTCTTTTTTATTTTTTATTTTTTATTTTTATTTTTAATTTTTTTATTTTTGAGCAACCTTACAAGATTTTAACAAAACAATATAAAATGTGTATAAGATGTGTATATATTCTGGACATTGCAACTGTCCCCAGAAGTGCCCCCTCCAATTACCCTCCCTTATCCCTCCCTTCCCCTTCCCATTATAACTCTAAAAATAGTATTAGATTGTAAAGCATTACATCTTATCTGAATTTAACTCATGTTTCTAGACCAACTTTCTCATCGTCCAGGGTCTAGTCCCAACCTCCACAGATGAGTGGAGACAATCGACCCTTAGATCTCTGGGTTAAGCTGATTTTACTCATCATGATCTCTTCCATAGCCATCCATTTACCCTCGAAGGCTGCAATGTCATTGTTTCTAATTGCTGTGTAATATTACATGGTATAAATGTACCACAGTTTTTTAATCCATTCTTCCAGTGAGGGACACCGGGGTTGTTTCCATAGCCTAGCAATAGTAAATTGTGCTGCGATGAACATCGATATTGCCGTGTCACTGTAATGGGCTGTTGCTAAATCCCCTGGAAAGATACCCAGGAGTGGAATAGCACGGTCCTATGGTGGAGTCC
>PVKS010033462.1:0-21694 GCA_004027875.1 Aplodontia rufa
ATTATTTTGTTAAAATCGTGTAAGGTTGTTCAAAAAAAAAAAAGAATCTGCTTTACCAAAACTGTTGGCGAGTTTCCTCATTTCCCTCATAGTTTAAGCACCAATATATTACATACGAACCATTTGGGAAGAATTCTCAACATATTCTATAATCAAATTATAGAATAATAGATTTACAGAATTTTTTAGGAAGAAATTTAGTTTGTGTACCCTCCAGATCAGCTCCATCATCTTCAACTAATACAATTATCACAGAATCACTTTCCAAATATCTTGAGCATCTTGTGCCCTTCAGAGAGATTCTCCTGAAATCTTCAATAGTACTAAGGGAATTCATGCTGGAAAAAAGAACATTTTCTGAGAGTTCCTTCTGGAAGAGGTGGAGAGTTGAATTTCATGCTAATGTACTAGCCACAACATGAAGAAAAAACATCTTTAAAATGAAAAGAAAAATCTTTTAGCATTTATAAAAATAAGAAAATTACTATGAGAATGAACCAAAGTGTCTCATTTCTGCTTATCTGTTGACTCATGAGTGTCTCCCAAACATATTTATATGTCAGTTATTTATATCTAATTCTCTCCATAATAATTGTGTAGATCCTAATCAATTTTCAGACCCAATATATTTATTTATTTTTTTAAGAGAGAAGGACAGCAACAGGGAGAGAGAGAGAGAGAGAATCAATAATTTTTATTGAGTTTCTCACATGGCTTTCATTGCTCTGCACTTAGTTGTGTACGTGGGTGCTGGGGTTTGAACCCATGTACTTGCACATGACAGGCAAGCACTATAAACACCGAGCCACCGCTCCAGACCTGACTCAATATACTTAAATTGTCACTCTTCAATTACTTTCATTCTGTGCCTCCCCCACCTCCTGTGCCACTTATCTGCCCATTCCTAGGCAGTGCTTCAGCTTGCTTCAGACAGGGGAATCCAAGACTGGGAAAATGACTACTCTCAGAGGAAGATGTCTCAGGTCTTCCACTTTGTTGCGAGAAAGGAGAGAAGGGGCAGTGAGAAAACCAAGGTCATATCCTCAGATTTAAGTAAGACAGGCACAATATTAACAAGCAAGCCAGTATACAGAAGGCCAGATGCAGTAATTCCTATGAAGGAAAATAAAGCAATTTGGGAAGGATGAGAAATGATGAGGCTGGGTTCAGTGGTTTTATCATTATTATTGCATATAAGGAATCAGGGATGCCTCAGTGAGAAGATGATCTCAGAGCAGAGATGAGAAGAGCTTTATAAGCATGACCATGTGGAGCTAATGCACTTCAAGCAGGGGGTGTAGGGCAGGAGCATGTTCATTTGTTGTCAAGTCAGCAACACTCACTATCTGACAGTTAGTAGTAGGTACATAATAGATACTAAAGAACAAAATAATTATCATCTTGTAAGATTTTTTAAAAATCACTTGAAAAATATCTCATGCTGCCTGTTCACATAATGTGTTTCATTATTTCCATAGTTTATATATACTACAATTTTCCTCCGAATATTTATTTGTGCTTTTATCACTTTATTTTCTTTCCAGTTCTTGTGCAAGTTTTTAATCTACATCCTTAACTGTAGGAAAATGTTCAATCAGGACCATGACATTATATATGTATATATAGAGAGAGAGACGAGAGAGAAGAGAGAGAGAGAGAGAGAGAAGGAAGAGATGGAGATGGAGAAAGACAGATATAGATATATATAAAGTCAGTTTATATTGGTGAATTCATTGATATGTCCTCTTGAAAGCTATCTTTACCTCAGGTAACATGAGTTTATAGCTCATTTAGTAATTTTAATGAAGCCTTCATTGTGAGTTTGAAAGAGTCAGAGATGTGAGAACTTAATTAAATCTATCCAGAATAGCAGTAAATGTCACAGAAACTCACTAACACTCCAACTAATCTTTTATGTCAATTGGCTGGAAGTGCATTATAAGGGGAACAAAGCAACTACTGAGCTCTTTGGAAAATAGAGTTTCTATATATCTATGTCTGCTCTCTGTCTTGTTTAGACTGCTAACCATGATTTTTTTTTTTTAAGAAAGAGAGACAGTGAGACAAAGAAAGAAGAGAATCAATTTTTATTTAGTTTTTCATGCAGCTTTCAATGCCCCAACATGTTGTGTACGTAATGCTAGGGTTCATACCCTTGTCCTTGCGCATACCAGGCAAACGCCATAGCCGCTGAGCCACCACTCCAGCCTCCATGATTGATTTTGAATGTAATCATAACTATTTAATGTGTCACACAGAAACCTGAATATGATCCCTAAACATAGATTTTTGTCTTATCTCTTGCTTTATTCGGTCACATCCATTCTCTACTCTCATCAACTGATTGGTGTTCTCAGATCTACCAGGCCACTGAATGCATTTTTACTCATGTTTCTTTGTAAAATCTCCTGTAAAGAATCCCTGTTGAAACATTTTCTTTTGTAAGATGGAATTGAAGGGTGATTTCAAAGCTCTACCCCTAGTATAAAATTGAGTGTTTTGCAACTCAGTACCATGGAATATATTGCATAGTATTGTTTCCATATAATATAATAATACTCACTGTGTTCTTTTAATTTTTAAATTCATTCTATTTATCTGACTCTCCCTACCGGATTAGAACATAGATAGGCAGGCACGTCTTTATTTTATTTGTTTTCAAATCTCTAACACTTATTATTTTGATGGTAGTAAACTGATGAATGGCAGGCAGCTACAAATATTTTGCCAAATGAAGTCATACATTTAATGGTAGTGATTATCGAATAGCTATAGATTAATTCTAATTTTCACAAAGCCCAGAAAGATATATGATGCTATCTCCATTTTACTGATTCCAAAAATAAACATCCAGATTTCAATAATTTGATGCATAATAAAGAGTTTGTAAATAGACATCTTTGGATTCAAATTCTTTTTGCTTCAAATTTGGTCTTCTAGAAACTCACCTCCAACAGCTCCAAACCACCAACTCTTCCTTTACTTCACTGTCTATTTCTTTTCTCTCTTTGCTGATGCTTCTTTGTTTTATTATCTTCTACGTGATTATTTCAAATTCCCAGACTTCAGCCATATATTCCTAATGCCTCAGTCTTGGCCACACTTTCTGGTTCAACATTTCAACTGATATATCTGTAGGTAACTATTTTCTCACTTTCCTCATCTGTTGCTCTCCTGGATAGGACTGCAACTTGCAGGCAACAGCATATGACAAAATCCTTTTCATTTTATAATGTTCAAGACAATTGTGCTTATAATTTGATGGCAACATTTTTTAAAAGATAGAGAGGGACAGTGAGACACAGAGAAAGAATCAATTTCATTTAGTTCTTCCTGTAGTTTTCATTGCTCCAACACTTTATTTGATATGTGGTGCTGGGGTTCGAGTCCAGGTCCTCGTGTATGCGAGGCAAGCGTTGTAACCACCAAGCCATGGTTCCAGCCCCAGTAACTTTTATGACTTTTATTGGTTGATTTTGTTTCCATTTATTCTATTTCACTTACCTCCTATTCTTCAGCAAGGGAACTAGTACTTTTATGATATTATAGCAATGAGAAGATAATGCATTTGATTTTATCTTTCTCCAGATGCTGTTATCATACATTTTGTTTATGTTTGGATTATTTTATGTGAGGTACTAACTAAATCTCAAATTCAGTTTTCCTTAATTCTAAAATTATTTTGGAATATTATATCACTATTGCTTTTTGTCACACCTAGAATATACTCTGCAAATTTCAAATTATCAAACCTAGAATATACTCTGCAAATTTGTTTCATTCACCTCTGAGTCTTCGAAGTATAGTTGGCTGTGAGGCAACCTAGACAGATATAAAACTATATAGATTAAAACCATTGCAAATATTTAGACAGATATAAAATTATATAGATTAAAGCCATTGAAAATATTTAGACTATTAAAGTCCAACAGATGAGTCAATACTTAACTCAAGGGTCAGTTGTCCTAAATAAATCCAAATAACTATACAAGAATTTTATGGCATCATTATTGAACAAATCATCCAATAAATTGCCCAGGAGGGCAAGTGCTTAGGCAAATTGAAATCTGTGTTCTTGATAATCAGAAGTCAGATGGACTTGAAGAACAGTATTTGGCATTTGTAGTCAGGCTACCTGGTTTTCTTTTTTGGATTTACGGGCTCTTTCCTAGTCTCTGATTAGCTTATCATAGACAGAATGAACAGACAAGGGATGTATACTGTGAATATTCTGAAAAGCATAGTTAACAACTTTGATAGTGTAATTGTTCTGAATCAGTTCTTTAGCCTCTGAAGTCCTATTAAAGGTATTCTTACCTGTAGACTGAGGGTTGTGTGCAGTTGTGTATGCATGTGTCTTGTATATTTTCCTCTTTTCTGTAAGCATATTGATTGAAGAAATTTAAGATACTTTTTAATTGAATCAATTATCATTTGACTGATATCTTTGACAAATGATATTCTCAGAAAAAAATATGTTCCCCTAATTTTAATGCATACGTGGTTAGTGAAAAATGTATCACAAAGACTATCTGAACTTTTTGACACTGCGTAGAAATACAATTGATGGGTTAAATAGCTTACAATTATTTGTTTTAAATTATGGGGACAGAATTTATGAATATGGAGTGAATTTTCAGATTTTGGGAAGAGTGGTATATAGGACCTTGTATGGTTTCCAGGTTTGCCTTGAAATTCTAGGTTCACCAGCCCTCCTGTCTCCTTAGCCTCCCAAGTATTGGGGACATAAGAACACACCACTGGACTGAGCAAATATTCAGGTTTTTAAATAAAATGCTTCATAAAAAAAATCACTATCATGAGTAAGAAATCTTAATGTACCACTTTAACAAAATTTTGATTGTGAAAGGAAGATATAGAAGCTTAATATTTTTTTTTCAGGGCTGAGGACCCAACTCAGGGCCTTGCGCATGCTGGGCAAACGCTTTGCCACTGAGCTAAATCCCCAACCTCTAGAAGCATAATCTTATTGTTTCTAAAGAGAAAAATATTTGCTAGCTTTTTTTTCAGTTTCTTATTATTGTGATTTGTAAATTGATTTATAAATTCAATTATTTTATAGCAAGAAAACTTCTTGAAAAACTAAAAAAATGCTTGCTGGAGTTTACTATCTTTAATAATTGCAATTAATTCATGAATCAATTCATTTTATTGAGTCTATTTTTCTTCATGTATTTGTCACAGGAATACCAAAGAGTGATATGGTTACTGCCTCATAGGATCCCAAATAATTAGGTGAAATGTAGTGAGCCTTACTATGGGGCTTTACATGATGCTACCAAAATGGACACTAACTATAGTCTACAGAGTTACAGTCAGTTTCCCAAGAAAAGACTTTTGATATATTTTTTATACTTGTTTGATCGGGTTTACTTTTAATTTTCTCTAACCCATCCCATTATTAAATATTTGGTACAAGAGAAAGAGAATATACATATTACAGGTAGAGAACAATGTGAAAAAAATACAGGGAAAATCAGTATTTAAACATCATAAGTGATTACACTTGACAGCAAATTATTACAAGAGTCATAGTGTGAGGCAGTGATTATCTCAGCACAGTCACTCACTAGAGATCAGCTGTCCTTTAAGATCCGGTGAGATAAGTTAGGGAAAGTTAAGGATCCTAGTCTGGAGACACATAAAGATAAGTGAGATTATGGAAGATCTTCCAAACCCTGTATATTACCATAGACTATAACGGGCTCTTTCCTAGTCTCTGGAAAGTTTTAGTTGATTAATACAATAATAGTTTATGTCTCGTGTGCATCTTACCCTCACAAAGTGAGAGAAAATCCTCTTCCTTCTGTCACCAAGTCATCTGAAACGTAGACCTTCAAGGAAATTATGGAAGAGAAAATGCATCAAAGAGCTATGAAGAATATAAGTAGTCAGGACTAGAATTGGAGCACCTTACTTTCATCTCTTCTCTATTACGATTCTCAATGGATTAATGCTTTATACGGTTTAGCTCTAATTGCAAGGGAGAACTGGGAATGAATTATCTGTGTCTAAAAGGAGGATGTGATAAGAAGAATACCTGGCAATTTCTGACAAACCATCTTAAGAAGAATAAATGCAGTTGGTAATAAAGTTGATAAATAATGTGCGTTTCTTAGGAGTGTAGCTTAGTAAGGAATGGAAAATACAGTCTTAACACAAGAGGGGCTTTCTTTATAGTGTGTTATTATAAATAAAGAGCTTAAATGCCCAATTTAGCAATCTTGTGCTATAAAGGTAACTTAGTAAACATATTTATGTGTAATATTAAAAATATAAATTTAGCAAATATCTAATAGTTAAGAATATTGTTTATAATAGCAAGCAATTTTTCCTTAATTGAGTGTAATTTTGACACTGGATAAGAATGAATTACAGGATATATTTTCATATTTGAGATTAAAATTGGTACCAGACTTCCAGCAATAATGTGAGTTTGCACTCCTAAATTATTTTGAAAATATCATGACTATAAATACTGTTTTAGGAATATGATACAGCAACGATATTACCATTTAATTATATCATGATAATCCTACCTTCCACGAACCTTTCCTGTACAACTGAAAGCACTAATATGTAAAGTATTGAAAGTAGTATACACATGGTTTTTCTGTGGCAATAAAAATAATGACTTCAATAATTTTTTTTACAAAGATATGGTAGTATATTATACATCTAATAAAGAACTACACCTTATTTTGCCCAAGAAGGGTCTGCATAACTTTTTTGTTTGTTGGTTCATATTTGCAATATTGGGGATTGAACCCAGGACTTTGCACATGCAAAATGCTAAGTAAGAACTCTACCACTGAGCTACATCCTGAAACCGTTTAGCTTTCTATGAAATGAAAAGAGGAAGTTGCTGAGAAGCATCTCTAGACATCTATAGATCTGTAGTATAAGAGACATTTTATAACTAAATTAATAGAAATATATTTATATATGATTAAAATTATATGCTCATAATTAAAGTGGTGAAGATTGCCATTATACTAGATTCTTCATATTCATTAAATTGAAAGCATAGAGTTTTGGGAGAGAAAAGTGATGAACTGTAGCAAAAACTGAGGCAAAATTAAAGCAAATATGATTTTATCTACCAAAAAAACATAGAAAATCCAAAGAAATCAATATACTAATATGGTTAAGCAATATGACTAGAATATTACTTATTTAAATGCACATTTATTTAGCTGACTGAGAAGTGTTAAGTACATATTATGAAATTGATTCTTTAATGTTTTCAACAATGAAGTAAAGTAATTTTCTTCAAAATGAAATAAATCAAATATGAGAACTCTTTTACATATGTGCATCATGGTATGTGGTGAAAAATACGCTTGTCCATGCTGCTTGAAAACTCAGAGTGAAAAACTCATGCTTTTCATGGAGGTCACTGTATACCAGGGCTCTGGATCATGCCTAGCACTGTCACTTAATACTAGATCAGAGGATATGGTAAAGACAACGAGGCAAGAATGTGGCTTTTCACAAACCTTTTAAAATTCTCCTCCCTTCTACCCCCTATCAAAACCTGTCAGAATTGCTGCCTCTTCAGGGCCCTTTTATTTTTTATTATGTCAGTAAATCTGTCAAAATCCAGTTTTTCTTATTTTTATGAATTTGCTGAAGACATTTCCCCAAGCAACAAGCTCTGAGTTATATTAGACCAAAACCCACAGATATCTGAACACTGAGTAAAATATAGCGATTTTAAACAAAATACTGACTTTTATTTATTAAGAGCCTATCACACTAAAACACACACTGTGCAAAATCTAAAGCAGTTAAGCTATCAAAATCTCTGCCTCCCATTAGAGACACTTTCTCCTTCAAAGTTCTTTTATGTCACTGGTGTGGTCCCTAAAATATGGAGCTTGAAGGCTTTACTGACCTTGTGTGCTCCTTCTGAAAAGCAGCCTGCTTCTTTGTAAATCTTAGCACTAAAAAAATTCTAGAATGTCTGTCTCCTGTAATTCATACTGCAGACGACTGTCCATGCCTACAGGTGCCTCTGGGTTTCCACCCTGCTTTCTATAGTGCATTTTCAAAGGCCAGCTAACCTCTAGCAAGGCTTTGAGGAAGGCTTTGAAGAAAGGCTCTCAGGTACAGCTTGAGAGCTGTTTCCAGAAAGTCTCTGTTAGTTACCAGCCCAAATAAACAATCCAATTTCTCAGTTTTACACTGCTCAGTTTCAGAAACTAAGTAGGTACTTAATCACTCAAACATTTATTGGGAAAAAATAAAAAGAAGATAACAAGATCAAACGTACTTAGTAGTTTCTGAAAATTAAAATATTCTGTTTCCAGAATGTTGAATCTTCAATTCAACATTTTGACACCTTATGCAGAGGGAATGAAATAGATTAGCTCTGAAAAGATTAGATACAAGGAAAGGAAGGAATCCATTGTTGATGAATGTCTATGTTTCATACTATTTGGGTTTACTTGTGGCAACTTTCTCCACATATTTAAGAAACGTCTGCTGGAATAACTCTATGAGCTGAATTCAATAAATGCAGTTATATCTTTTTCTTTGATTTACACACAGGAGCATACACATACTACATGCATACACATACATGCACATGCACACACACACACACACATACTCACCTATGGTCTTACATGTAGATGATTGTTTGAAAAAAGAAGAAAACAAAAGTCAACATACAACATGGAAATCTAGTTTTAAATAATAATGATTAATGATATGTTAAATGAGCATATAGTTATATTTGTTAACACTGAGTATCAAGCCCCAGTATCTGATAAACCAATGAGGACAGATACTATTCAGTTCTTTAAAAGATCTTAGTGGAAGTGACTCACATTTCTCAGGGATAAAGGAACTTGATTCAAAATGAAATGTTGCAATTGCCTGCCAAGGGCCAAGGCTACAAAGACAAAAAGTTTGACTTGGAGAGCGTAACGATAAAGAAGATAGACTTGCCTCAGCCTGTGTTTGTTTTCTTCCAGTAGGAGCTTCATATAAGCTTTTTTATAATAATGAAGAAAGTACATTTGAAAAACATCTACGCTGAAAAACTGTGTCTTGAATTGTTACATCTTTGTGATTCATTTACATGCTATACATTGAATTGAGTGTAAAATATTAATACAAGTAAAGCAGCAGTCATTCTCTTTAAATGCTGCACACAATTTAGACCAATTTACTAAGGACCTGCAAGAAGAATTTGATCTATGAAATAACTGAAAAAACTAATCCATGTATAAATAAAGAACAGGAGTTTAATGACTCTTCATTTCACGCTTACAATATGCTTTAAACCTGTTTGAAATCCATATTTTTTAAAAGCCAAAAAGCTGGTTAATATTTAAAAGAGAAAATCTGGTGGTCTGTCCATCTAGTTCACCTGTCATATAACTGCAAACATCTTCTTAATTCTTCTTTCTGTGCTTAACTTTTCCTTTTTTATATACACATATTGAAATTTGTTGTTATAGAACGTATCTCATCCGATATATTTTTCTTCAATATTTCATTAAGCTGTCAGCTCTGAGTTATCTGATGCTTTTGACTAGTTTCTTTCCATCTTTTTGCACATGACTGCATATCATCCCATACCGCAGCATATTGACAGGCATGCCATTCGAGGACAATCAGAACATAGAAAGCGGTAAATATCATTTCCATTTCTAGTCTAAAATGTTCCAGAGCCAAGTTTGCACGGATGTAAAAGAAGATAGGTAGCAAAATATAATTGTATTCTGTTCTGAAGGGGAATTTAATGTTTATTAAAAAGAGAAATGAAATTTCATAGAGACAACTGTTAAATCTCAAGGTAACTCATGAGCACACACTGAAATAATGTAGGGTACTGAACTCATCTTAGCAAAGAGGACTTATATTTGATTTTCCCTTTCGGAATGCCTTGAGAGCTCTTCTACTGCTGATAAAATGTAGTATCTCTTTTCTTCCCTCTGCATCTGCGGTTTGGGGAAGAAATTTATGAGATACTGGGATGTAAAGTAAGGATGGAAAGGAATGCCTGAGGAAGTCTGGAAGTACAGGTGGCATTCTTGTACAGACCTCCTGCAGCTACTTCCTTTATAATTATCTTTTATTAATGCTTTAATTGATTCCTTTATTTGATTGTGGAAAAGTAGTGCTGGGAATTAAATCCAGGGTCTTTCATGGGCTCCAAAGGAAAATATTTTACCATTAAGCTACTTTGCCAGTCCTCATCAACAAAACTAAAAAACAACTCCAATCAGCCAATAGGAAGGCTAGATTCTGGAATATAACAAATAATAAATTATTCTCCAAGCAAAGAGAGGTTCTGCTTACTGGGTGAAAAACATAGCATAGCAAATGTTATGGCATGTACATGAACACAGATTAAGGGTACAGAAGCCAACTACTGGAATCATTGATAAATTTTTTTGTAAGTGTTAGACTTTGATCATATTCCATGTACTGTCCAAACGCAGATGTGAGGAAGGTCATTTCACATTCCTTAGAAATGAGATACAATTGCCCTTGCTTATTACCTTCCTGATTCTATGTATGCAAAATTCGATTTCTGCTTCTGCCTTGCCCAAATTTTAAATACAAGCACATACTCCTTTTTCAGGTTTAACATGGTGAATTATTTTGGGAAATGCATGAGAATTAGAGGACATCATTATTCTTCCCAAAGATCTATTAAGGAGAATTATTTTGCAGTTTAACATTATGTGGGATGAAATAGAAATGGAGGGAGCTTTTTTGAGTAGGTGAAGTGAACATGGCTGGAGTTGAGGGTGATTTTAGCTTCTCCTGACACTAGAGAGATCAGGAAGAAATATAGGTTAGGAGTGTTTTATAACAAGATTCCCTGGTTGAGAATTTTTTTCTAGAGTATCCAGTTAACATCAGATGAATAGAGACCTGGGAGAACAGTTTTAAGCTGCCCAGGCAGTAGAAGATGGTGGTCAACAGCATTACAGATAATAAGAGTTTAGATTTGTTCTGGATCCTCCTCTAGATTTTTAGAACAGAAAAATCTCACATACTATGATGTGATCGTAGAGAGGACAAGAGATGCTCAGAGAAGATAACAATGATGGTAAAAGCTAAAGGAATGTTATCTTATTTCATGATACTAAAAGCAAGCGACACTATTTCCTGTAATAAATTTTTAAGTAATGTACTAATTCTAAGAGTGCAAAAGTTAAGACACAATTTGGTATTTCATAATTTCATCTCCTAAATTTATTCTTAACTTGCAAACAGCAGGAAAAAAAATCAAAGCTTTAAGTGTTTGCTAAATGTATGGATTTATTCTTGTAGTATCCCATTTAAGAAAATAACGAGCCAGGAAATTCTTCAAGTTATTTAATTGGAGTGATTATGAGTACTGAATGTAAAAATATTAAACTTGACAAGAAATGCAATATCAACAAATTCAATCTTATTTTAAGAGAAAAGATGAAAACATATTTTAGTAAGTAAACAGAATCAGAATTTTAACATATGCCCCATGATTACCACCCATTGTTTAGTTCATTGACTCTAAGTCTGGGAGAGTAGCTTTCATGGGCACCTTGTTCCCTTTAATCCTGATGCCACAGGTTTCTAAATGTGATGAAAAGTGACACAAGAAACTAATTCTGTGAAAAGTGAAATATTATTTGATTATCTGGTAAAAAAAAGGAATAATAATGGTTATTTCTATGGCCACCAGATATTACCTCGTGATTTGTGATCAGGAAGGGGCTTCATTTGGACTAATCTTGAGAGCATGTCTGAATTTAGGCATGTTCATTTGAAGAAAATTGAGATTGAAGGCAGTGTATGTCTATCATGGTTATCACCAGAGGAGGTCACTAGAAGTTGCTCAGTCATTACTAAAAGGTAGGCATTTTTACTTTATGAATTCAACAAGGTCTAAATGATAGTGGTCAAATTACAGATTTCAGCTGGTGTCTCACAGTTGGTCATATTGAAAATGTTGACCCATGCTAAGACAAAATACCAGAAAATTATATACAAAACTACAGTGCAACTTATTTCTTTTTATGACAACTAAAATAATCAAGTTGAAAGATTATATCTTTTTTTTTGAAAGACTATATCTTAAAGCCTCATTAGCACATGTTTTCCTGTATTATCTGTCTATAGTCTTCTCACAGGAGAGCTTTAAAATGGGAATAAAAGCAAAAAGTCAAAGGTTGGGAGTAGAGCAATATTGGAGCATATTTTATGTATATAACTGAAGTTATGTAGTTAATGTTTTATGTTAAAATATTAATTGCAATGATATTCCTATTTTTACTTTCTGAGCATAGACTTAATTTAATGGGAAGATATTAACTGATTTTTTTTCTTAGTTATAAAAGGCATAATGCTCTTGCTGAAAATAATAATAATATTGGCACAAAATAAGACAGATAAAAATTATTAAAGTAATTGAAGGATATCTGAATTTTGACTAAAGGGAGCAGCAGTGACAAATCCACATTTACACAAATGTCCCTTAGAGTACTCCCCAGGTTTGCAATGGTTTTTCAGATACAGCCTAAAAAGAAAACTTCATTCTTAAATGGTTGATGAATCAGTGGATCCAGGTCAGGGCTATGTAATCAGCTAAGCATGAAAGGAAATCCCAGAAAAAGGGGACCCTCAAAATCCTATATAGAAAAAAAAACCCCATAGAACAGGGCAATAGAATATTATGCCACAATCATAATTAAATGGACGAATAACAAAAAGCAGATTTTAAAAAATAAACTAACTCTCTGTATCTCTCTCTTAAAGAAAAAGAAAAGCTTGAAATTTTAGACATCCTTGAAATTAAAATCTTTTTTGGATATTAAAAATAAGCCACTGTAATGTTATACAGAGGGTAATGAAGAAAAAATGTCTACAAATATCTACAATTCTGTGCAAACAGACTAAAATACAATTTGAAAGGGCGATCCATGGATGGTCATTTTATTGACTTCCTTACATTCTCTCCTTAACTTATACTAACGAGCCCTTTTCCCAACTCTCCCTGGACAGTTTTACCTTGTTACGTCAGTATCAACAATTCATATTGTTAAACTCAATACCCCACTCTCAGTTTCTAGCTTGCTTGACTTCACACCAAGGACATCCACTTTCCTTCCGTATGTATTGAGATGTTTGTACTCTGTATTTCAGTAATATCAGGCTGTTTATTCCTAACTCTATCATGAGATACTCCATATTTATTTATTTATTTATTTTGTAGATCCTTCTTCTTAAATGCCTGTCTAAATAAGTACCAGTCAAGTTTCAGTCTTAGATTCTCATTTCATTATTAAAGGGGAAGCTTTCTTTTCTTTCTTTCAAAATATTCAGGACAAATTGCTGACTGTTCTTTATACTGCCTAACACATAACCTTGACCTGGAGCCAGGGAAAACTTGTATTGTGTAAAACTTGTAAATGTGTTCATAACCTGAGGCTGGGTCTAGTGATGTTATCTAAGATTTTAAATTTGAGATAAATAAACTCAAGTTTTGGAAGCATGTCGGATTATGTACACTGGATTTGGTATTAGAACCAAACAGATGTACCTACACCTGGGATTGAAAATAAAGTTCTTGTTTACTTTGTGTTATGGTTTGAATTCGAGGTGTCCCTCCAAAGCTCACCTGACTGGAGGGTGGGAATATGGGGGAATCATCTCAGAAGGAGATCTCTGACCTCCACAAGATATCCATTTAACTCAGGTGTCTTCTTGGGGAAACAGCAACATGGGAAACCCAAGCTGGGCATCCATGGCATGGCATTAGCTTTGGATAACTAAGTATATGTACATCTGTTCTTGATTGTTTGACAATGTTTCCCCCTCAATTGTAACTCCATATTCATCTAATAAATAATAAAAAAAAGCTCACCTGTGACAATTAGGGAAGGCTGAGGTGAAATGATCCGGTTATAAAAGGCTTAAGTCAACAGTGAGTTAATCTCCTTATAGGGATTAACTGGTAACTATTGTCTGGTAGGGTGTGGTTGGAGGAGGTGGGTCACTGGGGGCAGCCCTTTAGGGTATATATTCTGTATCTGTCCTGGTGTGTCTCTCTCTCTGCTCTGCTTTCAGATGTGATATCTTTAGCTCCCTGCTCCTGGGAGGCATGTCTGCAGCCAGCCTGTATGTACAGACTCACCTAGAGCCCCAGAGCTGGCCTTCTCTCAGTATAGACCTCTGAAACCTTGAGCACCTAAATAGATCTTTTCCTCCTAAAATTGTTCTTACCAGGTCATTCAGTTGTATCAGCAAAAAGGTGACTAAAACAATAATGCTTGTAGATGTATCATGACATATATACACTTACATACATACGTTTATATATATTGATTTATACTTTGGTGTCCATAAGTCATTTTTCTGAGTGATTGATAAACTGAAAAACTTATTAAAAAAATAATACAATAGGAAAAAATGGCATCTCAGTATAGTACAAACTAAATATTTATTACATTTATGATTTCATTAAATGTTATATAATACTAATGTTGTTTATATTATATATTGCAAATTGTTATTTAGGATCTCTGTGGCTTCTAGGTCTTCCCAAGTTGAATCTTTCTACATTTACTGATTAGATTCCGTATTCAAGTAAAGCATTATATGGAAAATCTGACTAAATTCTTTGCATAGTACACCTACAAGAACGAATAAAAGTTAACAAATTTATTATTTTGAGATATCAATATCTTTTCTTTTCCTTTTATTTTTTAAGAGAGAGAGGGATAGTGAGAGATAAAGAGAAAATCGACTTTATTTAGTTTTTCACGTGGCTTTTGTTGCTCCAACACTTCTTTGTGTACATGGGACTTGGGTTTGCACTCGCACCTTGTGCATGCCAGGCAAGCACTGTAACCTCTGAGCCACTGCTTTAACCCCAAGACCAATATCCTTAATTAAAACTGAAATTCATTTTCATCTAATTTTTATATTTTCTACTTATACTGTACAAGGGATTTTTTATATTCTATTTGTTTCATTAGATTTACCAAAGAAAAATTGTTTATCGTAATTTATATTTCACATGCAAAATGTTCAATCTGCTTAATAAACATAAACAAAAATGATTAGATCTTTATAAAAAATCTCAATTTGTGAGAATAAAAAGGATCTCATAAATTCTACAAAGATTTTAAAAGAGTAAATAAGATATGACCTCTTTTTTCTAATGTTTAAAACCACCACTGAATGAACTTTATGTTTCATTATTAAATTTTATTTAAACCTATTATCTTCATAGTGTGCTCACTTTTATGATAATACACATATTTTAATTCATGTGACTTCTTACTCTTATTGGGAATAACAGGAATATATTTGTCCAGTGCATTTCAATGGCACTGTGTTCATGTATTTGAATGAACTTGATTTTAAAGTTTCATGTTCTCAAAGATTTAATTGGCCATATTTTGCATATGGTTCTGGTATTTATAAGCAGCCATTTGAAAAAAAAACTTAAACAAGTATAGGGAGATATTTGCTGTATTACAACAATGACTTTTCTAGTTCTATAAGCATGAACAACAGAAGTTACATAATTTGTTTAAGTTACATGAATGATTATTAACAGTAATAAAATCAGAATCTATGGTCTTTGCAAAATTTTTGACTATCCTTTGAATATGTAGTCTTCTATGTGTCTGCTTTACAAACAACCAGTCAGGATGAAAGAGTTCTTCAAAACATGCCTAGATACTCACATTCTCAAAAATGATCTTTAATTGCTACCTCTGGCCTCATTTTCATTATGGTGCAACTTTACTTTTCAGGGATAAAGTCTGGGAAGATCTGCACTACAGAATTTTAGAATGTTATTCTTTGTGTATTAGAGCTAGGCCAGATATTCAGTTTGCCAAATTTAAGGGAATGCACTGTAAATCATATACATGAATAAACCATTTTTACCATAGTAGATGTTACAATCCACTTGAATTTATAGTTGTTTCTTATGACTTAATAACTAACAGTACTACTTGTTTAAAGAACACTACATAACTGCAGCTTTGATCTCTAATTTGAAGAAGTTTCTTTAATTGTAAACTTCTAACCTATTAGTACAGTCAGAAATACATCAAATCATAGATGTTCCTCATGTCTTTCTCTTGTTCTTCATGAATAGGTGAGACTAAAAAAAAAAACAACTCTATTCTGGCTTGTGAAGTCTGTTGATGTCTACTACACAAACTTAGTATCAACCAATAGCCACCAGAAAATTTGTTAAACTTACATAATCATTGTTTGATATTCATTTCCCCCAGAAACAGTAGGTACCATGGATGATTAAAAATGAACTTTTTTCTTTACCTTCCATTTTCAGGTTTTGCACTTTGTAGCATGCACTGCATTTTTGCTGTGCTAGGAAATGAGCTCTGGCTAATTGTAATGATGGGTCTCAATGCTTATTTATGTTACTTTCTCCCTATCTTTCATAATTTTTTCTATCTCTTCATTCTACTCCATTTATTTATTAAAACTATAGAATAGTGTCTCTTTTTCCAAAATATATGCCAAAATTCACATGTGAAATGGTGTCTTTTGAAATAAGCCACTTCACATTGTAAAGGTCACTTAATAAGACTGTTCTCATTTATACCTATTTAAATGTGCTTAAAATATTTATGCATTTTATTATATTTATTTTCTTTATATACTTTAATCATCTCATAATAATCAAATATTTACTGGGTATTATATGATGTTTTCAAACACATGTATACATTGTACAATGTTAGATTTGACAGAGAAACCAAAGTTTTGTTTAAATAATTTATTGTTTAGATAGTTTATATTATGAGAAAAACATTATATTTCCTGTGTTTGTTATGGGAAGTTCAACTGCATTCATAAGCATTAGAAGAGTTGGTGAATCTATGTGGGAACACATTCTCCCCAAAAGTTAGGATATCATCATCTTCTGAAAATGTTTAATTCACATATATTTTCTCTAAAAAGACAATGAAATATTTGGTGTTAGAATAACATGCTAGAAATGGAAGGACAAAATTTTACTTTTATTGAAACTATGTTCATTTTAAAAATGCTAAATATACTGCATGGTAAGATCAAAAAGGAAGTTACTTATATACTGGAATGTTTACATAATGCAATTTCCTTCCACACAATTTATTATAAATGAGGCAAATTTTCTATATTTTACTCCTTTAAAAATACTCTTCAAATAATTAAAGCAATTTGTTAATACTTTTCAAAAACATGAAAAGAGAACAAAGTCACTTGCAATTCATCAGAAAAAGGTCTTGATTTTGATGAAAGAATATAATTATAAATTCCATTCATCAATACTTCCTGCCTCTTTTATATAAAGATCGCCTTTAATTCTGCAAGATATACAAGGTCATTAGTGAGGAACCTCCAGTCATGATACAGCCACTCTTTTGGATTTCTCTTATAATTTGTAAGACCACTTTCTGCTGTACAAGGTGAAACAAGGAAATTAAGTGTCAACATTATTGCTCATTAAAAGACAAAGTATTTATTTAATTATGAAAAATATTTACCAACAAAAATCTAACACACACATACATGCATTCACAAAAATTAGATTACATAATGTAAGTCTTGTTGGTTTAAGTCAGCCACAATACTTTTCCCTTGGGAGAAAATGCTATTTCCAATTGAGAAAGCTAGCAGAATGTGAAATCACTTATGACTATTGTTCTATTTCATCCTGGTTCAATTAGTATAGGATATTGTATTTGTGAATTACTTGTCATCAAAGACCTCAAAGTATGTTTATAATGGCAAATGAACTATATGCTAAGAATTTTCTATAATGTGCATATAAAGCTGTTTATTATGTAATGCACAATAACTGTTTTGGTACATTAGCTAAGAAAGAAATGATCTACATTAGTTTATGTTATGGTCTCAGTTTTATTTTTGCTGTGCCATCAGCTCATCTACTCCAAAACCAAGATGAAGTAATACAGATTATTTTCATTCAAAATTCAGATGAGATTCTCCACATTAGATAAAATTATCGGGTTTAGAGTAGAAAAATACATTAAAACTATCCATTTCCATATTTTAACTGTACAATTTATTAATGAAAGCAAGGCAAATAATTAGAGACTCTCTTCTTGTAATTGATTTCCAAACGGGCTTTAAAATTTCTAATAATTTCTTCTTTCGTAATTATGGAAAGAAAACCAAGTTATATTAATTTATGTCTTAACAGGCCATATGTGAAGCATCAGAATTGCAATATATTAAAAATACGTGTTGTTATTTGAAGATGAGAATGTTGAAAACTTTAAGGATAGATTTAGTGCTTTGAATATATTCATAGTTAAGTCATTCTGAGAGCTAATACAGGATTAATGCATTATAACAATGAAAATATCCACATTTTAACATGTCATTTGTTTATAAATATTTAAAACTGCTAAAATAAAGAACAGAAAATTTATTTGAATATCTCTGATATTCTACAAGTTACATTAAATGTGCTCTAAAGAGTAAGCACACAGTGTTTTGGTCAGCTTTTTTGTCACTGTGACCAAATGATCTGACAAGAACAATAAGAGAAAGAAAAGTTTGTTTTGGGGCTCACACTCTCAGAAGTTTCAGTCCACAGAAAGATGACTCCATTCCTCCTCCATTCATGGCTGAAGATATGGTGGGAAAAAGCTGCTCAGGGCAACACATCAGTAAGCAAAGAGAGAGAGAGAGACAGGCAAGGCAGACTCCCCTCTCCACAGACAAAATATAAAACAAAATATAAACCCCAAAGTTACATCCTATCCCCAGTGACCCACTTCCTCCAGCCACACCATATTTGGCTTCAGTTACCACCCAGTTATTCCTGGTGAGGGGATTGATGCACTGATTATGTTAAGACTCTTATAACCCAATCATTTCACCTCTGAACTTTCTTGTGTTCAATCACACATGAGCTTTGGTGGGGGAGGGTGGTGGTGGTATACCTAATGCTTAAATCATAACTAAGGGTTCTCCAGAGTTTTTAGATACTGGTCTGGGTTATTTTTACTGTTTGAATAATAAAAGCAACCATTTGCTTCTTTTTCCTTTTCTTCCCTCCTCTCCTCCATTCCACTCCTCCTCCTTTTCCCCTTTCCTCCAGTCTTTTCTTTCTGCAGAAAAATTAGGAATCAAAGGAGAGAAATGTAATAAACTGTAATGGTCTATGTATGATTAACATTAAAGAGATCATTAATATTATATACAACCCATATTTATGTCCAACAACTGAAGATATAGAAGTCTTAGGGCCTAGAAAATAAATTGTAACTTGATGAGAAATATTTCTTCCATTCAGAGAAGAGGTCAATATAACGAGGTTAAAAATCACTGTTACTCTATCATCACTGAGTAATTCCAATTGATAAGAGAGAATAGAACAACTTCTTACAGTGGGATCTTTGAGGCTTACATTCTATTTCTTTTGGATGATTTTGATAGTTACAGCAGGTATTTTCTTTTTTAAATTTTATTCTCTCAGGAAAATTTCCTGGTTGATATTTGTTGCAGGTTTGAGTTGATCAAAGAGATTGAACCATGAGTTTTGTTCTTCCCTACTCTAATAAACATCCAACAATGTTCTCAGACCTCTGGTTATAAGACTGCTGTATATTACTCTTTGAAATGAAGAATGAAAATCAATTCTCAATAAAAAATTATTAACTGAATAGTATCATTTTTATTATTTCTAAACAATTTAATAACACTGTTTCAAGTTTTCTTTTTTAAAGTAATCTGAAGTTTTAAAATTATTTGTATATATTTCCTTCACTTATAAAGTGGAAATAATGGCTTCTAGTCCCAGTCCTCTTTTTATGTGTTGCAAAGGAATCGGTGGATATATGATGAACAGTGTGAATAGAATTTCTATGTAACTGAGAAAGAAATTTGGTAGCTTATATTTATGCTTTGTTTATTGTTTGTTTGTTTTTTTTTTTTTGGTTTGTTTTTTGAGTAGGGGAAGATGCAATTTTTCAAGAAGTCTTTTGTAAATTTAAGTTAATCATATGATTAAAAATATTAAAAGTTGCAATAATCTTGTAAAAGAACAGCATAACATTAATTCTTATTTTAGTGGTAAAATTTACAGAGTTTTTCTGTTTATCAATTGAAGTAATGAATTCTACTCTAATTTAGGACTATTCTATTATATGACAGGCAAATTTCTCAAGATACATAAAAATACTGTCATCAGCGTTAGAAGCATAGGGAATAAGGTGACAGGAATGCAAAGCAGAGACAGCACACACTGTGATCATTGGTTGAAGAAATCTGTAGAGACACTAAGAAGAAATATAAGGAGGAAACATGGAAATATACTGATAGCTTCAGTGTCCAGGAAATGGTCAAACTTGCCCTGCATTTTAGGTCTCAGAGAACGATAATGTGATTGTGGGCCAACATGTTCAAAATATCTAGAATTCAAAATTTCTGGAATTTATAGATAATCTCATGAGAGTGTGATCTGAATGGAACTAGTGAAATATATGACTAGAAAAAAGGACAAGAGTTAAAATACAAAGCAGAGGATGTTCTATAGTACCTTATTCATTCTAAACATATGGAGAAGATCACCATTAATGTACTTGACACTGGGAATGATTCAATGAGATTTGGTTTACTTCTTCAAGCAAATTATTTTTTTGTTTCAGTATGCAAGGGTGTAGTTTAGGTTGGGGGCCATTTTTGAAGTAATACAAATTGTGAACAAATTATAGAAGAAATTGAAAAGTTATCAGTCCTTTTTTCCTCTCCCATGTTGGAAAATTTACCAACTGAGATGATTTTACAAAAGAATAGTAACAATCTCAGAATTATAAAATTGCAACACCATTTGAAATAGTCCAATAAAGAGAATAAGAAAATGCCTCATGTTCTTAACAAAAGCTAAAGTTGATTCAAAATTAAATTAATGATATTAGTTTCTGAAATACATATCATTACTTTCAAAAGGAGAAAACATAATTCAGATACATATCAACCTAATATTTATCCTAACAAAAGAATGAAATTAGCAGATAAAGAGTTTCAAGAAGTTCTTAGAAATATGCTCAAAAATCTTAAGAAAGTATGAACATTGGGGTGAGAGAATTGGAAGATTTGAATAAGGAATCAAATAGTATTTATAGAGGAACAAATTAAAACTCTGAAGTAAAAATTTCACTCTATTGGTGTAATAACTGCTCATACACTGTGGGAACAAAGAACAATGAATATAGAAAGACAGAAATAGAAACTGAACCAAAGGATACAGGGAAATCTCTGAAATAAATAAATAGAGCATCAGTATTTATGGGATCATATATAAGAAAGGAGTCTAGAAAAAGGGAATGACAAATTTTAATGAGGAAATTATGAAAGAAGCACATATGGCAACATAGCCAAGTTATAGGCTCAGAAATGAGAAACTATGTATATTTATTCAGAAATAATGCTTTATACAATATGTGCGAAGTTATATACAAGGCATCAAAGGTAAAACTGATCAATATTTTTTCATTAGCAAATATGCCACTCAGAAGGCAATTGAATTACATTTTTCCATGCTATACTATACAACCAAATAGCTAAAACTCCCTACCTAGAATTCTATATTAAGTGAAAATATCTTTTGAAAGAAGGCCAAGTGAAAGTATTATTCAGAATACATAGCTTTTTTTACATACAG
>PVKS010033463.1:0-21683 GCA_004027875.1 Aplodontia rufa
AAAAAAAAAAAGAAAATGAAGAAGAGGCTGTCTCAATCCCTCCTCATAGTGCAGCCCCCAGGATGTATCGAGCACTCTGTGACTTCCTGTGTGAAAAGACATGTCAGGGTTGGTAGCAGGATCCCTATGTGTGGCTTTCACAGCAGGGAACATGGGGGATCAAGTATTCTCGTCTGCTATGACTGTCATGATTTTGGACCCAAAAGAGTCCTGTGTGAGACTTCATCATGGGCTCCACTAGTCCCCTGGTTTCCTGCTGCACTTACATGCCACACTAATAACCTGGCAGAACCTCAGACTAGGACCCTTACCTATGCGTCTAGTGGTGTAGGTAAGGTGTAAAATGAAGACCCCCTTCCTCTCATTTCATGAAGGAATCTGAATGGAAATGATTACAACGGAGTAAGGGCTTTAGTTTACATTTGAATTTCCAGAAAATATCTTGTGTTAGACAGGCAAGAATTTGCAGACAGGATGTGCCTGGACTCTCATGCTAGGACCTTATCAGGGGATTAATGCACTGATAGGGATTAGCTGGGTGGTAAGTGTGGAGAGGAGGGGCTTGGCTGGAGGACATAGGTCACCTAGGGTGGTAAGCTGTGCCTTTGGGGTTACCCTGGCATCCCTGGTAAGTGAAGCTCTCTTTGATTCATGGCCACCATGTCCTGAACAGCTTTCCTCTCCCATGCTCTTGTGACATGATGTCTGCACTAACTCAGGCCCAAGGCCATGGGGATAGCCCACTGTGGACTGAGCTTATGACACCATGAGCCAAAGTAAACTCTTGTCCATTGAAGTGCTCTTGGCAGGTCTTTTGGTCACGGTGAATAAAGGTTGACTAAATCGGAAACTGGTGCCCAGAAGTGAGGTCACAGCAAATAATGTGACCATGTTGTTCAGAAGATTTGGGAGTGTTTTGGAATTAGTGGGAGGAACATTGGAAAATGTAAAGATGCAAATGTCAAAAGCTTTGAAGTGGTATAAGGGGAGCTTGATGTGATGTTTATTAAATATTTTGAGGTGTTGTGCTGTACAATCATAAATGCATAAATACATATATAGCAATGATGTAATATGTACCTGATCCTCACCTGGAATCACTTTACCCACACTCTAGACTCTAGAATCATCTATATTCCCTTATGTCAGATATAAATGTGCCTGTATATATATATATATATCCAGAAGATGGGAAGCTGTGTCATATGGTGGACCCATCTTTAATTTTTTTATAAGTAAAGTTAAAGTGTGAGAAAGAATCAATTTATTTATCCATCTGGGCTTTGTTTCACTGACTCTTAATTGTGTATGTGTTACTGGGTTCAAACCCAGATCTTCATGCATGCCAGGCAAGAGCACCAACTGCTGAGCCAGCACTCAAACCCCTCATGTCTAATTTTTTGAGTTGCTCTGCTTTCCAGATCTACAATGCTTCTGTGCAGTTCTTTGAACAGTGTGGAACTGATCCTGTCTCCCTACAATCCCTCCAGCATGAAATAGTGTTTGTATTCCTCATAAAATTTGCCAGTATGAATGAAGTGAGGCAAAATTTTAATGTAGTTTTGATTTGCATTTCTTTGATTACTAGCGATTTGAACACATTCTCATGTATGCACTGGTTTTCCCAATTTCCTCTGTTGATAAGTTTTTGTTTAGATTTCTGGCCCATTTAGTGATTAGGATTTGTTTGTTTGTAATTTCATATTAAGTATTTTGTGTATGTTGTATATTTTAGATATTGGTTCCCAGTTGGAAAGATCAGAGGCCATGACTATATCCCATTCTATAAGTTCACTCTTGAGAGTTTGGACCAATTCCTTGGCTAAGCAAAAGTGTTTTTTCTTTTTAATGACATCCCATTCATTGAATGTTGACTTTAATCCTTCGGCGGTGGCAGGTTTAGAAATGTATTGCCTACACTCATTCACTGGAATTTTGCTCCTAAATTTTCTTCCTGCAGTTGTATCATAGATGGTTTGATTCCTAGCTCCTTGATCCATTTTAATTTGATTTTTGTGCAAGGTGAGAGGTAAGTATCTAATTTCAAATTTTGGAAGGTGGTTTTCCAGGTTATCCAGTACCTTTGTTGAATAGGCTGTCTTTCTTCCACATCATATTTTGACTCACTTTATCTATGATCAAATGTGTAAAGTTTTGTGGGTTTGTCGCAGAGTTACTGAACTTCATGCCTATTTAGATACCAATATGAAGCTGTTTTTTTTTTACTAAAGCTATGCAGTATAATATTTGAACTCACATTGCAAAAACCTCCTGTTTCTTCTTTCCTGCTTAGCAAAATTTTGACTATTCTGGGTTTCTAGTTGTTCTAAATGAATTTGAGAATTCATTTTTCTATATCTACAAAGAATGTTTGCATATCTTTATGAGGATTGCATTCAATCTGTATAAGACTTATGGAAGAATGCCATTTATATTAATTTTTCTTAAGAGCATGATAAGTCTTTACATCTCAGGTCTTCAATTTTATTCTTCAGTGTTGATAATTTTCATTGAAAAGTTCTTTTGCTTCTTATTTTAGATTAATTACAAAGTATGTTATTCTTTTTGAGGGTATATGAATATGACTATTCTCCTGATTTCTTCTTTTCTATTTTTGTTAGCATATAGGAAAGTTATTCATTCATGTATGTTGATCTTTTAGCCTGTCACTTTGCTAAATCTGTTTATAAGCTCAAGAAGCTTTCTGGTGGAGATTTTTGGTTCTTCCAGATATAGGATCATGTGATCAACAAAACAGGGTATTTTGATTTCATCTCTTCCTATTCTTATCCATTTAGTTTTCTTCTCTTCCCTCATTGCTCTGGCTAGTTTCTCGATGACTATATTGAATAAAAGTGGTGAGAGAAAGCATCTTTGTCTAGTTTCTAAATTCAGTGTAAATACTTTCAGTATTTCTCCATTTATTATTATACTGTGTATGCAATAGTTGCATATGGCCTTTACAAAGTTAAGTTATTTTCAATGGTTTTCCCTGCTCATATGAAAATTCACCCATGTTGAGGTTATTTTTAACTTAGCCAACTTTTTTAATTGAGAAATTTATTTGTTGAACAATCATACACATTTTAAGAAAATAATATATAATGTATATAGATTCTGAAGATTAGATTTACCCCCAAGAATGCCCCCCCCCAATTACCCACCCTTGTCCCTCCCTTTCCCTTCCCACAACATCTCTAAAAGAAGTATTAGGTTGTGTAACATTACATGATATCTGGATTTAACACCTGATAATAGACCACCTCTCTCAATGGCCAGGATCTAGTTCCAGCCTCCACGGATGAGTGAAGACATTCAATCCTTGGTTTTCTGAGTTATGCTGATTTCACTCAGAATAATTTCTTCCACAGTCATCCATTTACCTTCAAAGGTTGCAATATCATTGTTTCTAATTGCTGTGTAAAATTCCATGGTATACATGTACCACAGCTTTTGGTTCCATGCATCCAGTGAGGGACATCTGGGTTGTTTCCATGATTTAGCTATTGTAATTTGAGCTTCTATGAACATAGATATTGCCGTGTCGCTGTTATGTGCTGATTCTAAATCCCCTAGAAAAATACCCAGGAGAGGAATAGCAGGATCATATGGTCGGCTCATCCCTAGTTTTTTGAGGATTCTCCACACTGCTTTCTAAAGGGGCTGTGCGAGTCTGCAGCTCCACCAACAGTGTGTTAGTGTGCCTATCTCTCCACAGCCCCTCCAGCATCTATTATTGTTTATTTTTTTCATTTTTGCCATTCTGACTGGCATGAGGTGATATCTTGATGTGGTTTTCATTTGCATTTCTCTGATTACTAGTGATTTAGAGCACTTTCTCATGTATTCATTGGCTTGTTCAATGTCCTCTGGTGAGAAGCTTCAATTATCTCTTCGGCCCATTTATTGATTGGGTTGTTTGTTATTTTGTAGTTGAGGTTTTTGAGGATTTTGTAGATTCTGGATATGAGTCCCATGTCCAAGGAATCATAGTCCATGATTCTTTCCATTTCCATAGGAAACCTCTTGACTCTTTTGATTGTTTCCTTGGCAATACAAAACTTTTTTAGCTTAATGGCATCCCATTCACTGATTTTTGACTTTACTTCCTTCATTTTAGGAGACATGTTGAGAAAGTCTTTGCCTACTCCCAAATGCTGAAGTGTTGGACCTAATTTGTCTTCCATCAGTTGCAAGGTAGCGGGTTTAATTCTTAGCTCCTTGATCCATTTTGATTTGATTCTCGTGCAAGGTGAAAGATATAGGTCTAATTTCAACTTTCTGCAAGTGGCTGTCCAGTTTGAACAGCACCATTTGTTGAAGAGGTTGTCTCTCCTCCGTGTAATATTTTGTCCCCATTTGTCAAAAATCAGATATTTAAAGATTTGAGGTTTTGTTTCAGGTTCTTCTATTCTGTTCCATTTGTCTTCTTTCCTATCTTGATACCAGTACCATGCTGTCTTTTTTTACTACAGATTTGTAGTACAGTATAGGGAAAGAAATCAAAGGGATAAAATTAGGAAGAGAAGAAGTGAAACTCTCTCTTTTTGCTGATGACACGATCCTGTATCTGGAAGATCCAAAAAACTCCATCAGTAAACTGCGTGAACTTATAAACAGATTTAGCAAAGTGTTAGGATACAAGATTGACACCCACAAATACATAGCTTTCCTATACACTAATAATAATAGGTCTGATGAAGAAATCAGGAAATCAGTCCCATTCAAAATATCTTCGAAAAGAATGAAATACTTGGGAGTTAATCTTACAAAGGAAATCAAAGATCTCTACAACGAAAATTATCGGTCTTTGAAGAATGAAATCAAAGATGATCTAAGAAGATGGAAAGATGTCCCATGCTCTTGGTTAGGAAGAATTAATATAATAAAAATGGCCATTCTACTGAAAGCTTTATATAGATTTAATGCTATCCCTATAAAGATATCTATGTCATTCTTTATAGATATAGAAAAATCAATTCTCAAATTCATTTGGGACAATAAGAAACCTAGAATTGACAAAACACTCCTAATCAAGAAAGATGTAAATAAAAATAAAAATTAAAAAAATAAGGAGAAAAAAAAAAGACAAAATGGGTGGTTTTGCCATACCAGGTTTAGCCAGCTTTTAATCTGTTTCCAATTGCATTCTAGCTTCCACAAATGAGAGAAAACATTTGGTCTTTGAGTCTCTGAATCTGGGATATTTTGCTCACATAATTATCAGGCTGCTGGAGCAAGGAAGTAAGGGGGTTATCAACCCAGTGGGGAACCTTCAACGTCCATGAGAAGCTCCACTAACATGGGGGTAAAGAGGGGAAAAATGGGTTCAAGGAGAACTCAAAGAGTGCAGATCATAAACAGGCATCAGTCTTGGCTTGCTTTGTCAATATCCATGTGTTCATGAATGTGTATCAAAGATACCTTCCCTTCCAATAAGATAAGTTCCTTTGATCCCTATTTTCTCTGGAGTTTTGAACTCAAATGGGTGGTCAATTTTATCAAAGGCCTATTTCTCCGTTCAACGAGATGATCACATGTTTTTTTTTACCTTAATTCTGCTTAAGGGATGAATCACATTTATTGATTTGTGTGTGTTGAACCACCCTTGCATCCCTGGAATAAAGCCCATTTGATCATGATGAGTGTTTGAATGTGGTTTGCTAGAACTGTATGAAGGATATTTTCATTGATGTTCATCAGGGTTATAGTTTAATAGTTTTCTCTTTTTTATGTGGCTTCATTTGCTTTTCCTGTCAGGGTCACAGTTGCCTCATAAAAATTGTATGGGAGAATTCCCTCATTTTCAATTTCTTGGAATAGCTTAACAAGGAGAGGTGTTAGCTCCTCCTTAGAGGTGTGGTAAAACTCAGCAGGGAATCCTCAGATTCTGGGCTTTTCTTCTTTGGAAGGGTTATTCACTCATTAAGGTAGAGGTTGGCTGGAGGAGTTGTAACTTGGGGGTGTTTCTTTTGGTACACTTTATCACAGAGCCAAATCTGCAGCCCTTTTTTAAATATCATTTTGAGACAGAGAGGTCTGCTATGTTAGTAAGAGTCTAACAATTTTGCTGAGTCTGGATTTGAATTGAAGATTTTGCTTTGTGTAACTGGAATATTTGGAAAGACTTGTCTCCACATAAAGATGTGAAAATCTAGTCCAGTGGTGTTTTCTTCCATTATTTTTCTTTTTTTATTTTATATATCCATGGAATTGGAATACACAATGACATAATTATGAAATCACGGAGAATATCTTGTTCTAATTCAGTTCCCAGTATTTCTCCTTCAACTCCCATCTTCCCATCATGTGTTCTTTTCTCCAAAATAACAGAACTGCCTGATCACATAATGATTCTCTGAAACTTTGAACTAAAATAAATGATTTGTATTCTAGATTGGTGTTGACACGGGCTTTGGTCACAGTGAGCAGGAATTTAATTTTATAGAATTTCTTGCATCATTCTCATCTAAACTAAGCAGTTAACATAAAAACATAGAGAGCAGATTGCTAAATAATTAACAGGCAAATGATAGATCATAAATAGACACTCAGCCAGACATGGTGTTACATGATTCTAATACTAGGGGGAAGGGAATTTGAGGCATGGGGATCCCAAGTTCAAAAACACCTGCAACATTTAGCAAAGACTTCACAAAAATATTGAAAACTTTCTTCCAAAAAAAATGAGAAACACTGGTAATGTGAAACAAGTGTTAAGTGGCCTAGATTCATTCCCAAGTATCAAGAAAGAATGACATATTTTAATATATACCTAAACATACACACAGACATATGGACAAAAAGGAAGTCAGATGATATATATATATATATATATTTTTTTTTTTAAAGATAGAAAGAAAAATAGTAGAGAGATGATTGATAGACCTGTAGAGCTTGGAGCAATCTTCAGCAGATGTCAGCAACCTCACTTAAGACTAGAATATCTGGTGGAATCACAGGTGGAAGCTCTGACAGGTTAAGTATTGGTGGGCAGTTGGAGACCTGCCATGGTGCATTACATCCTCGAGGTCACTGCTCCCACTTTTCCCTTTGACGTACGGATTCCAGAGTCACTGCATAGTATGGTAGAGCCACAGTCCAGGCCTGATCCAGATTCATCTTCAGACATCAGGATGGATGCAGAGCTGAGCTCCAGCTCCACAGCTGTGCAGACCTTGCCCTTCCCCTGGTCCTGAGTCTTCATGGACACCATGCTCCTCTCTAGGTCCCACTCGGGTAACTCAGTGCCCAGGCTCCAGGGCACATGTTTTGAGGAATGGAGCCACTGCCCTCTGCTGACACTGAGACCAGGTGTGGTGTGGAGCTCCAGCAAAGTGACTGAGTCACACAGAAAATGTTCACTGTGTAGGAGGAGTGTACAGCAGACTTAAGGTTTGCACCAGAGTTCCTGAGCCTCAGCAGGATTAGCCTTGGGCACTATGGTCCTGAGATGTGAGAAGGCATAGAGATCTCTGCAACGCTGAGGCCAGGAGGAGCCCAATTCCCTGGAGACACCCAAACTGCCTCCAGATGCTGACCATCATCTTTGGGGTGCAGGAAGTCAGCAGAAGGATCAGTGGACTCCACCTTAATGTACAGAATCACCCAACCAGGCACAGCCACAGGCAGTGCATGAACCAGGTTGGGAGGGCTCATCAGGGAGAGATGACCTGGAGATGTGACTGAGAGTGGAGGGTGAGCAGGCAGTCATCAGGAGGATCATTGTGTCATAGATGCTTCTCTGAATGAAAAACTAAGGACACTGTGTAGCAGACTGAGTTTCAGATGCAGGTTTCAATATTAAGTGAGGGTATATGTGTGTGTGAGTGTAGGAGACTGGACATGTGGACTGAGGTCTCCTGGGAGGCAGGGTGTGGTCTGGAGATGAGGCTGCAGAAATGTATACGTGAGGTGTGAGTCCAGGTCAGTGGGTAAAGAATTAGTGGCAGGTTCATCGGTTGGATGGGATGAGATGTCAGGGGGACATCAGAGATTTCAGTCCATGAGTACTAATTGCCTATGAACAGGGAGGAAGGAGCAGGGGCCTGGTAGTGTATGAGGCTGCAGTGTGAGAAGGTAACAGACTCTGTGTTCAAGAGGTCTTGCACCTGCACGTGCACACACACACACAGCACAGATTCACACACACACACACACACACACACACACACAAATATGCCCATAATATACAAATATACACACACAAATACACACATGCACACATGCATACACAGATGTGCTTTGCAGCTTTTCCTGAAGGAGTGGGAAAAAGAAAAGCCTGAGTCCATAACAGAACACTATTGAGTGATCTGAGGAGGAAAAGACCCCTAGATTCTCCTTACTGGCATCCCAGGAAGACTCTATTTAGGAAGAGAGAAAACCCTCCACTCTTTCTCTACTCCCCATGTGAATTTGCCACCTGAGCTCCCTTTGTGATGAATGCACCCTACTGGACCTGGGAACCTCTGCAGGGAGGTTTGTGTCTGGGCTCACACTGAGGTCCCCTCACTGTGTCTGTACAGTAATAGGTGGTTGTGTCCTTGGCTCTCAGACTTCTCATTTGCAGGTACAGCGTGTTCTCGTCATCATCTCTGGAGATGGTGAATCGGCCCTTCACAGATGCAGTGTATCCAGTATTGTAATTATATTTTTTGCTGGCTATACCTCCAACCCACTCAAACCCTTTCCCTGGAGCCTGGCAGATCCAGCTCATTCCATAGTCACTGAAGGTGAATCCAGAGGCTGCACAGGAGAGGCGCAGGGAACCCCCAGGCTGCACCAGGCCTCCCCCAGACTCCACCAACTGCACATCACACTGGACACCTGCAAAAACAGAAGCAGCCTGGTCAGGAGACGCTCACTCATCCACTCTTTCTCTCACTCTGTCCACTCACACTCTCAGTGTCTCCTGTTTTCTAACAATTACCTTTGAGAAGAGCCACAAGGAAAACCCAGCTGAGCACAGACTCCATGGTGAACAGCCTGTGTTCAGTCCTGATCACTGAATGTGCTGAGCTGGGGTCCAGGGCTGGCTCCTCTCCCAGAGCTGCAGGGTAAAGCCTGGGCTGTTTTTCATGAGCACAGGGAGGCTCTATTTGCATATCATTCTACTATTTAATTGGCTCTTAGTGTAGGGCTAATAAGAGTAGCTGAAAGAGCAAATGGGATTGCAATGGGACAGTGAGGTAGACAGAATAGCACACCAGGGGGGGCTGGAGTTGTGACTTTGCTCTTAATGATGTATTACTGCATGTGCAAGTACTTGAATTCAAACCACAACAGCTCATACAAAACAAAGTTTAGGAGAAATGAAGTCCACATGAAAAACTAAATAAAAATATTTTTTTCTCTCTCTCTCTCTCTTTCTCTCTTAAAAAAAGAAGAATAGCATCCCTGAAGTAGCATAGGTGGTATAAATATTTTTCTTTTAAATCACCTCTTTTCTCACACAAAATCATGGTGGAGATATCAAGGTTATCTCTGTGGTACACTTTTTTGTTTGTTTGTTTGGCATAGTCTTACATATTAGAGGGAATGTTGTAACAAATTCATATGTACATGAAGAGTTTCAAAGTAAGCTAAGGCTGATCCTAGTCCAGGATTTGCCCACTTTGACCACTCCATGCTTTCATGTCTTCTCTGAAATACCCGTATCTTATAATTAGAAATAAGAATATATATATATATATATATATATATATATATATATGTGTGTGTGTGTGTGTATATATATATATAAAATGTGTGTTCGTTTTTGAATTTTCTGAGCTTCTCAGCCAACCTGTGTACAGTTGGGCTTCACGTGGGTGTCCAGAGTTCTCAGTTTCATTGATAATCGCCCTAATACCTCCCTCCCCTCCCTGCCTCCCTCCCTTCTCCTCACAGCTTCTTAGTTTTGGTTCTTCCAGCTTATCTGAAATTTCAACTATGATGAGTTTATTACTTAAACTTAACTTCATCCTGCCTTAGGTTTTACTCTAATTTCCACAAATGAGAGAAAACATTCAGCCCTTACATCTCTGAGTTAGGGATGTTTCACTCAGCCAGTTTCATTCCATCTCCATCCATTTGCATGCAAATACCATGACATCACTCTCTGAAATAGCAGAGTAGAACCACATTGTTGTGTGTGTGTGTGCATGTGTGTGTGTGAATTTCTCACAGGTTTGAATCCACTCATCCAGCAAGGAACAACTGGGTTGGTTCCATAGTTTAGCTACTGCAAATTGTGCTGCTATAAACTTGATGTATCTCTGTGTATTCAGTATGCCAATTCTATCTCTTTTGAGAAAATACCCAGATGTGGGATAACGGGGTCATTAGGTGATTCCAACCCTACTATTATGAGGAGTCTCCAGACTGCTTTCCAGATTTACCATACAAGCTTGCAGTACCACGAAAAGCGTGATATTGTTCCCTCCTTCCCACAACTCCTCCAGCATCTGTCATTATTGGTATTCTTCATTTTGCCACTCTGAAAGGAGTGAGGTGGAATCTTTGTGAATTTTTGATTTGCATTTTTTCCAGCGATGAAGAAAGTTTTCTCACATATTTATTGGCTTTGTGGACCTCTTCCACTGAGAAGTTTCTATTGAGTTCCTTAGCCCATTTATTGATTGGATTATTTGTGGTTTTGATAATCAGGTTTTTAGTTCTTTTTATATTCTGGACATTATTCCTCTTTTGGAGGGTAGCCGTCAAAGTTATTCTCCCATTCTGTAGGTTCTCTTTTTGACATTCTTGAATAATTCGTTAGCTGTTCAGAAGCTTTTCAGTTTAATGGCATCCAATGCTTTTATTCTTGGCATTAATTCTTGCACTATGTGTGTTTTGTTAAAGAAAGTGGTGCCTACACCAATGTGAAGGATGTAAAGGATCTGTACATTGGAAACTATTGAACATTTAAGACAGAAATTTTAGAAAACCTGAGTAATTGGGAAAATATTCTATGTTCTTGGTTTTGCAGAATCAATATAATTAAGATGGCCATTCTGCCAAAGCCCTGTACAGATTCAATGCAATTCCCATGAAATGACCAATGACATTATTCACGTATATAGAAAAAGGAATTCTCAAAATCATTTGGAATATTATGAAAAGCACAATAAAGAAAATATTACTAAGCAAGAATGAAGACGCAAAAAGTGTCACAATACCTGATCTGAAATTATACTGTGGGGCTATTGTAACAAAAACAGCATGGAAACGGTAACAAAATAGACATGAAGTCCAATAAAACAGACTACAAGATACCAAGACAAATCCACAAATCTTTGACTATCTGATATTTGACAAAGTGAGCAAAAATACAGTGCACAGGAGAGACAGCCAGTTCAAAAATGGTGCTGGATGAATTGAACAAATATATGCAGACAAGTAAAATCAAATCCTTGTCTCTCACCCTGCACAAAAAATCAAATTGGAATGGATCAAAGAGTTAGAAATTAAATCAACAACTATATAATTGCTAGAATAAATAATAGGATCAAAGTGTGGTGCAAATATATAATCACACACAGAAGCATTAGTTTCTCCAAAGCTCATATATTGCACGAATAGTCTGAAGATTTAGGATTTTTCTCACATCCTGGAAATGACTGTTCCCTGAGCCGTGTGCAGCACCTTGGGTCACACACAGTGAGATCCTCATAGCCCCACCCTGAATTGGAAATGTGCTGTGAGTTTCCTCCAAATTGGGGGTATCTTCTCCTTTGGGAAGCATCCACCTTTGGGCCCCAGATGCTCATGCATTTTGGAAGGCTGGGCCTCTCTTGTGAGGGCTTCTCAGCTCAGGAGGATCCAGAGTGCACAGAACTGTCCTGTCCTCCTGCTGCTCTTTGGTCTCTCTGCCTCTGAGAACTTCTTACTGGGGCAGAGCATATGGAACCCAGACACCTTTTCCCAGTGCCCCTCCACCTGTTGCTCAGGGCCTGCCAGATGGCTTGGTGTCTGATCACATCCTGCAGGACCTCAAATGTGATGCCACACTGGGCTCCTTGGTCCAAGGTCCAGGAGACAGAACTAGGACACAAGAAGCCATGTGCTGCACAGAGGGCCAACCAGGAAGGACACATCTACCTCTCAAGGTACTGTGCTTGAGGAGGATTAATCAAGTGAGACTGATACTGGTGAGATCCCACGGGGGGGGGCATTTTACCAGCATGTGTGCAGTGTGTCTCCGTCAGCTCAGGCAGTGGTAGGAGATAAAGGTCAGCTGGAGGAGGCAGCCTTGGGATCCTTCAAGGTTCATGGTGGAAAAGCCCTGGCAAGCCAGAGGGGACAGTGTGGTGGTGCAGCAGCACTGCTGGACCCCAAGGTCCAAGATCTGTGACTTCTCTGCCCCCTTGTACCCAGCAGAGGATTTTTGGATCCATTACATCGCGATGCCTTTGGTCGACACCATGGTGGAACTTTGTCCCCACCAAGAAGTTGTGAAATTTGACCTCCTTTTAAATATGGCAGATGGATGCCAATTCAGGAGCTCATTGCACATTGTGGCCATGCCTTTTTTTTGTGGTAAATGCCTCTAAAAAATGGCGATTCCTTGAGGACCTGGAAGAGTAATGTAATGGCCTCCTGGGGCCCTAAGTCTGATCCCAGCACCACTGAGGCATTCCAACCAGTCTCAAAATCTTTGCCTTCCAGCTGTGTGGTTTGCAGCCTCAGGGAGGCCCTGGGTGGGAGCAGCAGCTTGTTGCTGGAATCCCTGGACTCCAGAACCCTGCTGCACTACACCTCTCTCCATAAACCATCCAGTCCAGGACCTGCACCAGAGCAGTGCAGCCTGGACTCAGCAGCATTGGTGCTGGGGCTGAGGCTGCTGTAGTGAATAACTAAAGACGTGGATGCAGCCCTGAAACTGGTGCAGTGTCAGCCAGGGCCAGCTCTGATCTGGGTGTTGGAGTTGTCCTGTGTTCTGTGAATGGGGAAATAAGGGAAACTATGGGCAGGAAGATACAGGAGAACACTTGCTGGAGATGTGCAGTCTTATATTGCAGAGTGAGTGGACATTTGAGAGCTGTGAGGAGTAGACAAGGACAATCCTGATGATGCAAATAAAGTAGTCACTGTGTGTCACCCAGGAGGAACCTCCACCTTTCTCCCACTTAGTCAACATTGAGATCCTGGAGCCCAGGCTGGAGGGCTCTGTGGAAAGCTCAACCTCCATGAGGGAATAGAGTCATCTGTGGGAGAAACCTCCAAGCAGCAAGGTCCTCAGGGAGCCTCACATAGTCCTTACTGCTGGTTGTAAGTGGAGGAAGAGAGAAGTTAGAAGAAGTGGGCTGTCATGGAAGGGAGCAGACATGGAAGATGGAAACTCCACACCTGGCCTTGTCAGAGTGAGGAGCAGTGTTCAGGAGGGGAGAGCTAGGGTGTTGCAGGCAGCTGCTGGGTGAGGTTGGCATGGACAGAAGGAGACCAGGTGGTGAAGGTGTAGACCTCACCTGCACTTGGAAGGGGCTGGGGAACTTAGACACTTCTGTCCATCACAGGCTCAGGACCCAAAGGTCAGGAGGAGAGAAATGGAAGGAGAGGCCCAGGCACCCACAGGAGCTCAGCTACAGTGTCCTGCGCTACCCCAGGATTCTGCGCTCTTTGCTCTGGGGCAGCACTTCTCAGCCCTCCCTGCAGCTCAGCAGCCCAGGTCTCAGCCCTTATCCTCCTCAGCCCTTAATTTCCTGAGTCCCTACTGGTTGTTAATCCCAGTAGTTCTGAGTCCCCTGATAGTGCTGATACCCTTTAATGGTGAGTGCCCTGTTGGTCCTGAGCTCCTCTGCTGCACATCTTTCCTCATGACTTCTTTAGCGCCCTCTGGTGGTCCTGTGAGTTCATGTTAGTGCTTCAGCCTCCTCCTTTTCTGTGCGAATTCTGTTGGGCATCTGTCCCCCTGCCCCCCCCCCCCAGTTTTCTTGTGTTGAGCACCACTTGGTCATTTGGTCCTGAGCACACTCAGGCTCCTGAGTCCTCTAATGCTATTTTAGTGACCTTCAGTCTTTGTTCATTGCTGTCTTGGTCTCAAGGGGCATCAGTGTTTTCCAAGCCTCATCATCTGTCTTTTGCACAGTCTGATCCGCAGGTCATACATTCAATTCAGTGTTTTTATTAGGTTTGCAAATATTTAGCTCAAGAGTTTTCAATTATTTTACTTTTCCATTGTCTTTTCCTTTGAGCAGAATTTTGATTTTATCATTATTTATTTAGCATTTTACTGTTCTCACTAAGATTCGTCATTTTTCATTGATTTTCTGTTCAGATGTGCATGGACATTTTCACAGGATTTCAGTCATTCTTTCAGATTGTCTCTGTATTTACTGAAATCCTCTTTCACTCTCTAATTTCTCTCCTCAGCTCTTCATCCAGTTGTCCATCTCATCATTAGGACTTTGTGTAAATGCACATTTGTAGTAATATTGTGGATTCAGTTATTTTATTTGGGATCTGCAGGTTGGGCAGGCCTCTACTGCTCTGTCTCTTACAGGACCCAGGTGCTGTCACATCTGCTGAGATGGACCTTCCTCCTCTCCATGTGGGCTGCTGGTGAGCAGGCACCACTCACTGCCAAGCCCCGAGTGCGATGCATCTGGGCCTAGACACATCCATCACATAGGCAATATCTTTTCATCCACCAGCACCACTGTGAACAGAGGTGGTGGCACCTAGGGATGGTGGCATATGACAGCACATGGTATCTCCATATAATTCCCAGAAGTCCCCTGTTTTACTGCTGTACACCACTTGATGGAGCAGGGAGAATTGAGGGTAAAAATTGAATCAGAGTAGGATGAGACATTTAAGAAATGTGAGTGTTATATAAATTGGATAAAAAGAATGGGTTAAAACATGTAAATTTTAAAATATGGAATATGTGAAAAAATATGTGAAAAAAAGTGAAAGGAGAGAAAAAAGAAGCAGGTTTGAGCATGCAGTTAGGATGAGGGCAGGGAGAGGATGAGTGAAAGAGGCAGGGCATGGAGACTGGGAGAGGCTGGAGGCTGAGATGCCCAATTCATGGACACTGCAGATGAAATGGACCTGGACCTCTGGGAAGAGTGTGGATGGAGACCAAAAGTGGGGGGTGATGGTAACTTGAAATATTTCATTCAGGATAACTTTTTTCCATCTCCATTTTTTGGGTTGAAAATGCCATTTTATCATTCTCTCTAATAGCAGAGTAGAACTCCATTATAAATAAATAAATAAAAAAATATATATGTATATATTCAAAATCTGTGGTTATATAAACCACAGTTTTTGAGTCCACTCATCCAGAGAGGGGCATTTGGATTGTTTCCATAGTTTAGTTATTGTAAATTGAGCTGCTATAAACATTGGTGTAACTGTGTTTCTGTAGTATGCCAATTCTAGCTCTTTTTTGAAAATACACAGGAGTGGGATAACTGGGTCTCAAGGTGGTTCCAACTCCCTCTGCACTGCTGAAAATAAGATAAACTCAGCCAATTTGTGGTGAAATATTCTATAAATGTTTGTTAAGTCAATTTGATTTATGAATTTGTTTAGGGTAGAGATCTCTTTTTGTTTTGTTTGCTTTGATGAAATATTTATTGGTGATAGAACAGTACTATCTTCTCCCAGCATTATTATGCCTGGGTCCATAAGTGGATTAATATCATGGAGTAATTTTTTGACACTGTTGGAGCATTGATGCTTGGAGAGTGTATATTTACTATGTTCATACTTTCCTACCATATTGTTTCCTTTACTCAGATACAGTGACCTTTTTTATGTCTTCTGATTAGTTTATTTTTGAAATCTAGTTTGCCTGAAATAAGTACTGCAAGAACAGTTGCTTTAATGGACCATAAGCCTGGTAGATTTTTTTCCATCCTTTAACCCTCATTTTGTGTATATCATTGGTTGTAAGGTGAGTCTTTTGTAAGCATTGAGGATTACTTTTTTAAAAACCAATTTGCTAATGTGTCTTTTGAATGGTAGGATGAAATCATTCCCATTCAGTGTTAGCATAGTTGTGTGCTTGAGGTTCATAAACATTTTATTTATTAGTGAGTTCTGTGCTGTCTTGGGTGTCTATTGATAGCATGTACCTTTACTGAATTTCCTCTATCTGTGGGGCTTTTTTTATTCAGAAATTTTTGTTGAACAAATAAGCTTCTAATGAAATAATGTAATATATATATATATACATACATATGTATATATATTCTGGTAGTTAGATGTAACCCCAAGATCCTCCCCTAATTACCCACCCTTATATCTCCCCGCCTTTCCAATACATCTCTACAAATTCCTTAGATTGTAGGTGTTTGATTGTTCTTTCTGGAGTTTATTTTTGAGGATTGTGTTATACTGTTTTTGTGTTCATGAATCCTGCAAGTTTGATCTTATCATAAAATGTTCTTAATTCCCCTTCAAAATTGAAATAGAGTTTTTCTGAGTATACTTTTCTTGGTTGCTGGTTGTCATCATTCAGATATTGAACTACCTACTTCCGGGATCTTCTTGCTTCAAGAGTCTGAGCTGAAAAGTCAGAGGTGACCCTTATTGTTTGTCTCTGAATGTGATTTAACATTTCCCTCTAGCAGCTGTAATATTCTTTCCTTGATTTCCCTGTTGAATGTTTTGAATGTAATGTATCTTGGTGAGCTTCTCTTCGGATCAGGCATATTGAGTGTCCTATACACATCCTGAATGAGCATGTCTGACTATTTTAATAAATCAATATTTTATTTAACAATTTAATGGAGAATGTTCTTATGCCATTCACTTATATTTGTTTCTTCTTCTCAAAATCTTCCATCTGATTTTGTGCCAGACATTTTGAAAACTCAATACATGCTCTGTGAATTATTATTTTTTTTGGTTATGCATGCACTCGAGCTTGCTCATCAGTCCTCATTTTTGGGGATTCTTTCATCAAATCAGAGATTCCATTTTCTATAGAAGTTAGTGTATAATTAAATTCTTCCATTGTTGTTTTGATGAGATTGAATGCAGGTTTTAATTTTGTTACTACCTTATTTCATATGTCTCCTTCTTTGATAACAGAGTTTTTCATCTCTTATTTTATCTCTCTTTGTCCTTTCATTAAATCAATGTTCCTTTTAGTAATTAGATGATTGATGATTTCTTCTAATATTTAATCCTAGACTCTGTCAATGGCATCCTTGACTGGGTAGATGTGGGTTTGAGGTCAGACATTTCTAGTTTGAATTCTCATTGTTTAAAAAATGAGATAGTGAGAAGGGAAGAGCTAGAGAAAAAGGGAATCAATTTTATTTATTTTTTTTCTTCTGGTCTGTTATTCCTACATTGAATTGTGTATATGATGCTGAGATTTTAACCTGGGTGCACACATATGTCAGGGAGTGCTTAAACCACAGAACCATCACTGAAGCCCATAATTCTCATTTATGAAGTCATTTTTCTGGATCTTTGATTTTGGGTTCTAGTGGGGAATTACGACAAGTTTCCTGGTGCTTCTTCATTGTAGGTCAAAGGGTCAGGTCACACACCAACCCTCTAATGCCCACCTTCTTCCAGAAATATCCTTCTGTTTGAATCTTTGTTATGCCTCATTTGGAACTAGCCTCAAGGGCCTGGGTCTGGACCATGTTTGGAATGTGGGGCCACCTGCTGGTATGTTGAAGCTCACTGGTGGGGGTGTAGAACTGGGTCCTAAGATCTCATGATAACATGGTGCACCCCAATGGGCTTCTCTGCATACTGTGATGGGTACTGAGTTCTTCAGGTGTGGAAATGGGCCCAATATATGTAGACCTGGTGTGTATGCACTCTAGCTGTGTGCATCTGGGTGTGGGTTCTCAGGATTTTCAGGGTGCCTGCTGGCTTAATATTAGTGTCTGGGCATGCAAGGTGGATGGACAGAGCAGCTCCATTAAGGGATCTTCCTTGGGGATATACTGGAATCATGCCTGCCCAGGACCAGAGGGTGGATATTTTCATGTACCTGCTTTAACTCACAAATTGTTCCAACTGACAGCATTTTCATTACATAATGTGTCCAGAGTGCCTTAAGAACACTATGTGGAGGACTGTATTTTGTCTTTATGTATATTTTTTTAGGATTTTCTCTGAATGTGAGCAGAATAACCCTACTTTATATAAACCATGAAGAAACAGAAATAGGAAAGTCACATTATTGTGATTGATCTTCTTTTACAAAGTGAAAATGCTGCATGGACTCAAGTTTTCTGTGTTGCCAGCTGTCTCTTCCAGTGACCTGGTTTGGTGCAGGAGTGGCAGATGTCAGATTGTCTCAAATGAGTTCCTTGTTTGTGGAGTTACTATTAGGAAGACTTGGTGACTACTAGAGCTTGTAAATGAATTTTGCAGAGTGGCTCATTACAAGATCAATAGTCACAAATTATGAGCTTTCCTATACTCCAGCAGAAATTCCACAAAAGAAGTAATGAGGAAATGTGTCCCATTCACAATAACCTTAAAGAGAATAAAATACTTGGGCATTAATCTAACATAAAAAAAGGATCTCTACAATGAAAACTACAGAACATTAAAAAAAAAGAAATTGAAGAAAACCTGAGTAAATGGAAAAACATTCCATGTTCTTGTTTAGGAAGAATCAATATAATTAAAATGGTCATTCTGTCTAAGGGTCGATTGTCTCCACTCATCTGTGGAGGTGGGGACTAGACCCTGGACAATGAGAAAGTTGGTCTAGTAGCATGAGTTAAATCCAGATAAGATGTAGTGCTTTACAATCTAATACTTTTTTAGAGTTATGATGGGAAGGGGAAGGGAGGGATAAGGGAGGGTAATTGGGGGGGGGGCACTCCTGGGGATAGTTGCAATATCCAGAATATATACACAATTTATACACATTTTATATTATTTTGTTAAAATCTTGTAAGGTTGTTCAAAAATAAAAAATTAAAAAAATAAAAAAATAAAAAAATAAAATGGTCATTCTGCCAAAACCCTGTAGAGATTCAATGCAATCCCTATCAAGATACCAATGGTATTCTTCATGGACATTGAAAAAAAACCAATTCTAACATTCATTTGGAATAACACAAAACTCAAAATAGACACAAAATTACTAAGCAAGAAAGAAGAAGCAGGAAGTGTCATAATACCTGACCTGAAATTATATTAAAGGGCAATAACAAAAAAAAAAAAGAGAGCATGGTATTGATATCAAAACAGACAAGAAGACCAATGGAAAATAATAGAAGATATGGAGACAGACCCACAAATCCTTAACCATCTGATGTTTGAAAAAGGGGGCAAAAATATAGTGTAGATGAAAGACAGCCTGTTCAACAAATAGTGTGCAATGAACTGCACAGCCATACGCAGACAACTGAAATTAGTTCCACCCTGCACAAAATCAAATTGAAATGTATCAAGGAATTAGGAATTACCCAGGAATTATATGATTGCTAGAAGAAAAAATAGAATCAACACTCCATGTCATCAGTGTAGGCACCTCCTTCCTTAAAAAGAGTCACATAGTGAAAAATGAAAGCCAAGAATTAATGAGAGTGATTTTATTAAACTGAAAAGCTGCTGTTTAACTAAAGAAGTAGTCATGAGTGTCAAGAGAAAACCTACAGAATGGGAGAAAAATCATTGCCTCCTATGCCTCTGACAGGGACTAATATCCAGAATATACAAAGAATTAAAAAAACTGAACACAAAGTCCCAAATAATCCAAACAATAAATGGACTAGGGAATTAAGTAGAAATTTCTCAGCAGAGGAAGTCAAAAATCTAATCAATATGTGAGAAATTGTTCTACATCGCAGGCAATCAGATAAATGCAAATTAAAACTTCACAGAGATTCCACCTCACTCCAGTCAGAGAGGCAAAAATAAAGAATATGAACTATGAACAATAACAGTTGCTGGAGGGGTTGTGAGGAGAAAGGAACACTAACACACTGTTGGTGGGACTGAAAGTTGTACAGTCACTCTGGATAGCAATGTGGAGTGTCCTCAAAATACTAGGGTTGGAACATCTTACGACCCAGCTATCCTACTGCTGGATATTTTCCCAAATGAACTGGAATTGGCATACTACAGGGACACAGCTACAGCAATGCTTATAGCAGCTCTGTTTATAATAGCTAAACTAAGGTACCAACCCAGGTGCCCCTCGCTGGATGACTTGTTTCAAAAACTGTGGTATGTGTACATACAATGGAGTTCTACTGTACTATTAGAGAGATTGATATCATGGCATATGCTGCCAAATGAATGGAGGTGGAAAAAATTATACTGAGCAAAATATCCCAAAGTCAGAGACTTAAATGCTGAATTTTTTTTCTCATATGCAGAAGCTAGGGTAAAACTTATAACTGTATGAAAATTAGCTGAGCTTAAATAATAATCTCAACATACATGAATTTTCACATAAGTAGGGAGAACAACAACTATGACTGTTGGGGGTAAGTGAGGGAGGCAATGAGGAGAGGGAGGTATAGTGTGGTTATCATTGCCACTGGGAGCTCTGGACTCCCATGAGGAGCCCAACTATACACAGCAGAGAAAAAAACTCAGAAATATCAAAATTAATGCATGCAAACACACACACATATACATACATATTTGCATCTATAATATAGAGGTAATGCAGAGGAATGATGACAGTCAGGAGTGGACACAGGCAGAAGATTCTTGACTAGAATTGGCCTTAACTTACTTTGTTACTATCCATGTATGCATGAATATGTAATAATGATCCCCTCTCATATATAAGACTATGCTGAACAACTAAAAAATAAAAGAGAATAGATATTTTATTTCAGGAAATGAGTGCCACTTCCAGAAGAGATTATTTGATGGTCTCCAGAGTGAGACCATCCTTTAACTTTAAAGGATGCATATGATCAAATCAGACCCTGAACAGGATCAAAGGAACACTCTTCCAACAAGGGGTGCCTGGCAGGACAGCACCTCACAGGACAGAAAGAAGCCTGCTGTGGAATTAGATGAGAAAAAAACATTCAGTGCAGTGCCTGGGTCTAGGAATTGCCACCTTTTCAGTGCTGATTTGCTTCAGAGTCCACCTCTGAATCCAGAATTTGGGAACTAAAATAGTAAATGGGAAGGAAAAGTCTCCAAAGTTCAGTAAGTCTACATGGGAAGAAAAGAGATTTTCAGCAGGAATGCAGCACATTTGATGAGGTTGAATCAAGGAGAAGTTAGCAAGGACGAAAGCAGGAAGACTTAGGTAATTTAAACTGTGTAATTTGTCCAGGATGATTGACGCATGGGTTGCAGCAGGCACAGACAACACTCAGCTCCCAGAGCAATGTGATAATGGCAGCATTCCTAGTGTGAGATGGAGATGGCCTTGTGCCTGTAGAGGCCAGAGAAGATCTTTTTCTGAATGGATCCCTTAAGAGGGCAAGTCAGCAGGGGGTCCTCTTTTTCCCCCACCTCCTGACTACCTGTCTTTCTTTCCTCAGGGTTTCACAAAAGAGATGCTCTCTTTTTTCTGCTAGATTTTACAAAGGTTAAAAGATGAAAAAGAAGAACTCACCTTACCTCAGAATACGTGGGATCACTTATGCTCTTATTTAGGATAGTTTAATCATGCTTGAAATGCAGAGGATTGCAATTCTAAGTTCTTAGAGCAGTTGACAGGGTTGCATTGCCTATGCTTATTCCATTGTCTACTCTTTCAAAATCTCAGAACCATTTTGACATTTACTCTA